>VOMN01048245.1:0-20144 GCA_014899125.1 Orchestia grillus | reverse complement strand
CTGAAGCGCTGCTTTCACTACCACTACAACTACAACTTATTTACCACAAGTAATCTATGTATGGCATATTAATATATTCAATAATCAATCACTATAACTAACTGGGCGGAGGAGAGATACTACTTGTGGGTACAAACAAGCTGCGAGGCATCTAGGGCAACCCATAGTGGGTCAATTAAGTAATCGTAACGTACTAAATAATTTACATTTTTGGCTATTAAACGTATTTCGGAAAATCTCAGAATAATGTGAGTCCTAAATAAAAAGGGCAAAATCAAACAAATGAGGTAATGTTTAGTGAACAAGAATTTATTCGAAAATGTTCAAACAACAAAATTAGGAAACCAGGGTGGCAAATAAGTATTTGTTGCATAACATTCAACTATATAAATACTTAGTCGCACAGCCCTTATCAGCTACAACCGCTTGCAGGCGATGCTTGTATGAAGAGTTGAGGGTTTTACAGAAGGCCAGAGGTATTTTCTCCCATTCCTCGAGGCAGAACTATTCCAATACAGCCAGATTGGATGGTTTCCTCATTCCAACTTGAATTTCAACTGTTTGCAAAAATCCTCAACTTGATTAAGATCTGTCGATTGTGAGGGCCAGTCTAAAACCCTGACCCTTTTTCTACGTAGCCACTTTGAAGTGTATTTCGACTGGTGCTTAGGGCCTTTATCTTGTTGAAACACCCATTTAGTTCTTTTCAATTCGAGCATCTGAACAGAAGGCATCAAATTTTCTGACAAAATTTCACAGTAATTGGTCGAATTCATGGTTCCTGTAATGACAAAAAGTCCCCCTTGGCCTGCGGAGAGAAAACGACCCCATAACATGATGCTTCCACCATCATGCTTCACTGTAGGCAGGGGGTTTCGTCGTTGCTTGGAAATGTTCGGTTTTCGATAAACAGCCCTATCGTAATTATTGCTGAACAGGTCGATTTTGTCTCCAATGACCATAAATATTATCAAAATAGTCATCTCTTTCGTTGTTGATAATATTTTATGATATGATCAGAATAGTCATCTGGTGCTGCAGCGACAGTTCCTTTCTCAGAAATTCAGAAATTAGACGACCATTCGTTAACGTACCGTAGACCTGGAAAGGCTTCCTCCACAACAGGAGGGGGAAAAGACACCGTTGGTGGTGATCAGAGAATGGGTGTACAGCGCTACCAACCTGTACGAGACGCCCTTAATGATGCCTGCTGTGCTCTTGTCATGGTCCGAGTCTCTGAAGTGCTGTAATCTGAACAACTACTACTACTACTACGATTACTTTCAAATATTTACAAATATGTTGGTTGTCTCTAATGGTAATTACCGTGGCTCAGGTACTTGTTAAGCTGCAGCGAGGGCTGCGTGCTCTCGCGTCAGGAGCTCGACGCGTTCCTGGTGACGGCATTCTCGGGTGTGCTGCCCCGTACCGCCTTCCTACAGGAGCTGCAGCTGCCCTCGCTCAGCAGCAGGGGCGTCCAGGTTTGTTCAGCTCACCCGAGGCTTTGTATTGCGGTAAAATGCCCCATCTTTCAGCGTGGGTATAGCATTCGTCCGCAGTTGGGTGGGCAGCTGAAACCCCAGGGCTCGGCTGCCCTCGTAATCCCTAAAGCCTCTTCTCTAAAGTGCAAAATTACAGCAGACCCAGCTTGTCGCTTTCGAACACCGGAGTTCTTCATAAACCCGAAAGTACAAAGAGTGCAGAAATCAGAAAGGAAAGAAAAAAGCTTTAAGCTTGTACAATATTCACCCTTTCTGCAACTCCGGAACCTGTGCAACTCCTGTACGTTGTAGCGAGGTTTGTGTCTACCGGCTCCGAATAAAAGATCCTGAGACACTAGTTACTTACCTGCAGCTGCTATGTCTGATGTTCTGTATTACATATCTATCTTTATGAACAAAATTCTAACTGTGATGATATAAACAGGGGACTAACTTCTAAATTGTCAGAGTGCGGCGCGAGCCACTGAAGCGCTAGGCAAGCTAATGCTTCTGCTACAAATGGCTTTTGATGAAATTACTGCTGCGTGGTGTGTATATTTTGCTTCCCTGAAATAAATAATCCTTGGGTCTTTAGTTGTAATTGTGTCTAATGTATTTATAGGCCTTGGAAACTTTTTGAAAGCTCATAATTATTTCCTTTTGCGTTCGTTTAACAGTTGACAATACACAGATTTACCGTGCTGTAGTAATTTCTCAATAGAGTTATCTTTTATCTCTATCTCGTGTTGGCCTATTATTGGACTTATTTTAGCTCATTATTTGCGTTACATTATCTCCCTATTTTCCTCGCGTTAGCTCCCCATTTTCCTCGCGTTAGCTCACCATTGGCCTCGCGTTAGCTTGCCATTGGCCTCGCGTTAGCTCACCATTTGCCTCGCGTTAGCTCACCGTTTGATCAGTTCCATTACTCAGGTGGCAAGTCTACTGATGGCTGGGGTGGAGGCGGCCATATTTGCCAACGATGCGTGCGGAGGCCCCCTGGCCTGGTGGCTCGTCACCCCGTGGACCTTCTTCGATGGCAAGCTCTTCCACTACACGCTCCTGAGGGCGTACTCGTCACCCTCACTCCTCGAGGTCTGCTCCTGGGGCTCTGCAGTCATTATTACGCGCATTGCTGACGAGTTACTCATTGTTCGCAATCTGTGCACATCCGCTACTTTTTCCCTTGTTTTTGAGAGTGCTGAAGTTTAGTTATACTTTTATGAGATATTTATTGCGTGTATTCGACCTTTTTCTACATGCTCAGAATTGCTGTTCCAAAGTTGAAGATCTTTTTCACATTTGTATAGGAACAATTTTATCGTATTGTGATGCCTGATGCTACTGGGTTATTGATTGGCTTTTATTCGGGCAATGATCCAAATGAGTTTCATTTGACAGTAACGAATTGTTCTTCTGTTCTAATTGGTTTAACCCTTTTGAGTACCTGTACTGATGTATGTCTTCGTATACGAGTGCATAAATATGAAATTATTTAGTATTGGTCTGTTTCAACTTCCATGGCTGATGAGCAATTCCGGTATGTCTGCCACTTTAATTCAGGTTAATTCTGTTGAATCTTGTGCTATGTCTAGCTAATGAGCCCTTTGCTGTTATTGGCAGTTGTGTGACAACGACTTGGAGCTGGTGTCCAATGTGGAGAGTTGTCGACGCGCCATCCTTGAGAATTTGAACATCACGTTCGCCAAAGTTTACCCTCATGACTTCCCCCACCCGCTCCACCCGCTCCACCCTGCTTTGAACAGCGGCTCGGGAGCTGTGCCCAGGCAACAGCAGCAGCAGCAAGAACAACAACAACAGCAGCAACAACAACAGCAACGACAACAACAGCAGCAACAACAACAGCAGCAGCAGCAGCAAACCATTCATGGACAGCAGCGATTTTTGAAAAGACGCAACGTGAAGCACGCTGCCGAGCGCAGTCATCAGAGGTGCCCTGTTGGTGAACTCGGTGCAGGAACCTTCGATAGTTACATCCCAGGGTCTTCTCATGCGAGCAGGTCTGAAGCTGGAACAAGTTTGCGGCCACACTCCGCACGCAGCTCTCACACATTGAGTGGTGATTGTCTGAATTATTCTGAGTTTTCGTCGGGCTGTTGTGGGCGTGAAGATGTTATGAACAGGCGTCGTGCCGCGCTGCAAGCCCCAAATGGTGATGAAGATTACCTCTGTTGCAGCCCCAACTGCAACGTGGACTGCGAGTTTGAGATGTTCGGCGGTCACTGCGATCCTTTCCTACCTTTCAGTGAAGAAAATCCCCTCAAAAATGCCTCCTTATGTAGCAGAAACGAGTGCCTTAGGAAAAATGTGCAACGTAATGCTGCGTTTACCCATCACGAGCCACGACGGACTCTTCGCCAGCGTCCTAGATGGAAGATCTCACCGCCCACCCTCGCCTCCGTTGCAGAAGAAGTCGAGGCCTCGGCCACCGAAGCGCTCACCGAGTTCCCGGCCTCGGCGTTCTGCCCTCCCATTGAGTCACGGGTAAATATATTTAAAAATATTTCTAAATATATCAGTGAATGTATAGTGAACGTAGAGCAGTTTTTTGTTCCCCCTTGTATGGACGGAACGTAGTTGTCTGCTCAGTATTGGCCATAATTAGTTAATAGGTATTAAGTGTTCCTGTGCTCCTGGCCATGGCTAACGTTACTTTGGCGTAGCATGCGTCCATCAGCATGCCGTGAACGAGAATAAATTTCTGCAAGAAGATTTAAGCTTGTCAACTTACAGTTTTGCTCATAATTACTGTTGAATAACTGAATAATAACTTTCTGTTCGTTAATAACAGTTCTGTTCGTAATGTTCTCTCTGGGCGGGAACAGTTGGTGTACCGTCAGAAAAACAGTCCTTGCATTAGCGTTTTTATGACTACTCGTTTATTGCGTATAATTTAACATCGTCTATAGTGTGTGGAAGCTAAAGAATTCACTGCTTTCGTTAAAAATTCATGATGAGTAAAAACTACCTCTACTTCTTTCTACCGAAGGCTGTTTAGAATTTTTTAAAGACCACGCGCAGGGACAAAATAAATATGAAAAATGAAAAAAAATGAAAATATGGAATGGAAGCAATAGTGTAAACAAAGCGAATTAACTGACCTCAGAACAAACAGCCCTCTTACAAGCGCTACTAGAGAGATCCAAAGATCGTCAGCTAGAATGGTGCAGTCAGACATGTTGCCACAACTCTCCGTATTGAAAGAAACACCGTAGGCAAAATTTGGTCAAGAGCCCTTAAAAGTTGGTCTGATAAATCAATGCCAAATGGATATTTCGAGCCGGAAACACCTCACAAGTCGACAGAAGGAATCCTGTGTGGGGAAACGCACTTGGTGCATAGATTCTGCGTTTTCTTAAGTTCAAACTAATTGGTCCCCCCGATGTCGGTGCGAGATAATCCGAGTTAAAACAGCGCGGCTATTTTTACTACTACTTGTACTGCTCACTCCTACAAGTTAACATTTTTTTCGCTTTGGTTGAACCAACAAATGTGTTAATTTGCTGCGCTCAATATATTCTTTTCTGATTGTACATTCGTTTTTGATGGTATATCACTCAGATTTTCATGAGAGTAACATCTTCGTGCGTCTAATCGTCCCCCTTGATATACGGCTGTTAGTTCATTCTCTTCTCTCAACCCTAAGATGACCAACTTATTTTTTAGATGAAAGTAGTGTTGCGAAAGCAGTCGTTTACATTAAACGCACTGGTATGCATGTATATTCACTCTAGTTGTGAACAAAACAACGGGAATTTAAGAGTAAACTGTATCATTTCTAGTGGATATAGTGTTTCTCATGAGGTTCAGTAGATGCAACTATTGTAATCTGTTTTCTCTGTCTATTAGAAATAGCCGTCCGTTGTAATTATGCTTTCCCATAATTTTATCAATTTCAGTTTGTGTGAATTGCATATTTTTCGAAGTCCGCGACGTTTTTAAGTCTGCAATTTTTTTATGATATGCTGTTTAGGCTGAAGACCTTTTGTATGAATAAATCTGTGTGTAGGTATATGTGTGCACTTGCATGACAAAGTACGTTTGATATTTTGCCAGTATTATGAATATTTTCTCGAGTTTGATTGAGAATGTCTAATGATACCTAAGTGTCGTTCGTTTTTCTTTTGGAATTCCACTGTTGAATTTTTCTTATAAAATCTTACGCTCGCAAATTCGATCATTTAAGGAGCCTCGTTTTTTGTTCATATTTGTTTAATGTCTCGTTCGGTTATTTATCCAAGTCTCAAGACGCCTGCGATGTTTTTCAATTGCTCTAAATTATTTCCATCGTCAGGTGCCGATGCAAGCGAAGAAGGCCACTTCAGGACCAGTGGGCGTCAAAAACCCTTTGTGCTCCTCATCACCGTCTCAAGCTTACGCATGTGGCTTCATGGGCAAGGCCAGGGATAGTTCTGCCTCGCATATTCCTCCGGAAGCTCTTGAAAAGAACACCAACGCAGGCATCACGTCATCTATCCCGGAAAGCGTGGGTAGTGCAAGAATGGAAGCTGGCACGTCTGTTTTCAAGCCGAGTGATTTACGAACCCTGAGTGTTGAGCACAGATGCCGAAGTACTCGCATTGTGGAACCAGACATTCTGCAACCGCGAACGGGTTTTGTTCCTGGAGATAAATCGTTCAACGACAGATCACCAAAGGCACCAGAAATATGCGAAAATCTTGTATATCAAGCCAGACCTGAAGCAGGAGATGTCGGAAGAGAACTCGTGGAAAATGAGCTAAAGGTATTTGCAATTTCTGGTACGGAAGGTATAGAAGAATGTCACCTCAACGGTGAAGAATGCTTTGAGAAACTGCACGATGATGGTAAAGGTCAAACGAAACTATCGCTAACCTACGATGCTCTTACCGTGAAGGCAACGAATTTAGATCTGGGATTCTGCTGCTCATCGGATGGCATGAAAAAAATCCGAAGGCTGGTCAAGAGTAATTCCTTGCCGGGCGCAGACAAAGTAAAGGAGGCAGAACAATTTGGAAGGCAAACCAGCGATGAATACAATGTAAGCTCGTTAGACCAAACGAATTCTCCCTCAGCTCACGAAACTGCACGTGTCGAGCCCAAACCAACTCGAAAAATTGGCAGGGTCTGTTCCAACTTATTGAATGTCTCACACGGACGAAAATGTGAGATTCATATTGAAGGAAAGTTGAAAAATGATGTACCTAATATTCAGTGGGAAACTAGTTCAAGCAATAGCGTTTCCCTAACTGAATCTTGTATTAACCCACCTATTATGAATTCAAATTTGCTTAATAACGATGTGGAAGCTTCGAACGAATATACAGTTGACCAATTGTCTTCAAGCGCCCAGAATTCTGCTGAAAAAACAACGGACAAAGAACTATCGGTTACAGAATCACCTACTGACGACTCTGTAATAAACGACGCCGTTGCTCAAGAACCACCACCTGATCAACAACAAAGTGACCAGTCGTTGCTAAATCAACTCTCACATGAGAAAGTAACTGTTGGAGACTTGTTACTTGAAGAACAAGTGAGAGCAACATCAGTGGAGTTGCCTAGCTTGTACCTAGACCACTCAGTCATGGCGTCCTCGCCACACTCGTTTGATTTTCTGGACGGAATAAAAGTCGAGTGGGACGAGAACGGAAATATTGTCTTCAAGAAGACGTTGGCACCGACTGAAATAGATAAAACTCGTGTAATGGAGGACGAAAGCTACGACTCTGTGCCCGTGTGCAGCGAGAATGAACTAAACGACGAAGCTCGTGATGATGCATCCGAACTCCAGAGTAATGAAAATTCCAGCTTTGATGATGAAAATCCTATTTTTGACGATGAAAATTTGTCTTGTGATGACGAAAATTTGCCTTTTGGTAATGAAAAAGTGTTTTTTGACGATGAAAATTTACCTGTAGATGCCGAAAATTATTTGCCGTTTGGTGATGAAAACTTGTCTTTTGATGATGAAAACTTGCCTTTTGAGGATGAAAATTTAAAAGAGAAATGCGAATCTTGTGAATATGGAATAAGTTCTATTCATGGTGAGGAGAGGATGATTTCTTGCATCGAAGACGCGACTCCTGCCGATTCCCTAGTTTCATGCTCTCAAGGGCGTGTGACGGAACTAAGGAAAGCTTCAACTGCGACTGGAGAACAACGCGTCGTAGCCAAAGTGTCCCCCAAAATTGTGGTAATGACGGCGGATAAGAAACCATCCGGAATGGTTGTCGGGGACAAAGATACCGAAGGATTGCCAGTAAGAGCTGTGTGTGGAGTCGCAAAGGCGAAATCACGAAAAAAATTCGAACGAAAACGTGTAAAAGGCCGTTCAAGGAACTTCGGGTATCATTCAAAACTTGACGCTAAATCTTTCGATATCTCTGTTGGCTTTGTTAAGAGCCGTGATATACTTAGCTTAAAAACGGGTCCCCAGTCTCCCACAAAAAATTTTAAAAATGACTCTGGATTCATAAATAGCCTGCGCTGCAAGAAAGGAGCGACTGGAAAGCTGTTCGACGTTCAAGGAGAAGGATCTGCTTTCAAAGTTGATTCCAATTTTGTGAAAACTCGAAGTTGCTTACTTTCATCATACAGTCGCTTCTTCGATAAAGATTTTGAAGGAAAGTCCCTGGAAGACATCACGGAGCGGGGTGTGTGTGAATATTCTAATTGTCGCTACAGCGATCGTCGTTCTGCTTACGATAGTGTGTTTGTCGACAGAAGCCCTATTAGCAGTATGAGATACTTGCCTAAGTTTGAAGATGGTAAGTGTTCGCCCTCTAAAAATCCTAGCGAGCGTTTTTTCGGTGAGCGGCATAACCTTGGCCAGTCGAAACGTTGGCCTCCCCTAAGAGATAGTTTTACCAGGGACTTCAGGTGCTGCCAGCCAGAGCTCGATTTGCAGCAGCACGACTCTAATGTTGAGGAATTTTCTGCTGCAAACTTTCATTTTGGTCCCAACGCTCCTGGTTTGAGTGGCCACCGCAAGCTTTTTTCTACCTTCCAGAATGCTAGTCCCTACTGTAGTCCTGATCGTTTAAATGAACGTTCCCCTGATTTCATGTACAAATCCTCACCCATGGTCTACAAACCTCAATATTTTGATCAAATGCACGAACATAATGACTGTGGAGTGAGGTTTGCTGCTACCCTGAAAGACGACCTTCGTTCCTGTCGTTTAGAATACACGAGACTCGGAGAGAATTTTCCTAATCAAAATGTAGTCCATCATAAATTTGGACGCAATGACTTAGCTCGAAGATATCGAGACTCGTTTCTGGAGCCTCGTATTCATCCAAAAACTTACAAGCCTCGTGGGTCGTCTGGAACTCCAGGGGACAGAGGCGTCTTTCAAAGACGTCGTCATCGAAGTCCTCGCAAGGAGGGGAGGTTTGCCGAGTATCAGGGATACGGTGACTGTGAGCGAGGTCCCCGTCGCTCGTATGGCTCCTTAAATCAGCGCCAAAGTGAGCCGACCGACTTTCCTTTCGGAGGACACGAGCTGTTTGGATGTTCTTCCTCGTCCAAGCTGACTCCAACACACTCCGGTCATCCTTGGGCCCTTGATTCTTGTGGGCGAAACTGCACCAATGTTCCAAAGGAAGTTTTTGACATTCCATATCCCAGAGATTTTATTCCCGATATAAAAGCTCGGTCGCATGCTTACTTTGGCATTCAGTCTTTCAAGTGCCATCAGGACGACTAGGTTTATACCAAAACTTATCTTCGCTCGATTTACGAACACTGTTTTTGTTTCATTTGTAGTCGAGTATATGGTAATTTGTTTTGTTTTCCGTTTCTTTCTGTTCGTTGTGGAAGTACTTTGTTAACGTACATTTACGGTTCTATGTTTTTGAGACGATTTACATTCGTAGAAATGACTCCAGTGTGTTAATCTTTTACGTTTTTGTTCGACCATTTTTGAAGAAGGATCGTATTTTTTAATTCTATTACGCGTACTGTATCGGGCTACCATTGACGTAATCTCTACTAAGCGAGCTGATTGATGTTTCTATTTAATTTTTTTTGTGCATGGGCGGTACAAGGGGGAGTCCACGTTGTATTCTATGTATTTGTGTTGGTAACGTGTTCACTTTCTGATGGTCCGTCGGTAAATGAGCATAATTTAGTCAGCAATACGAACTTTCTCACAATTATCTGCTACTAGTGTTCAGAGTGAGTTTGTGGAATGCCGGCCGCTTGTATTATGAGTAGGATTTAAGTTCTGTGATGCAACATTCCATCATGTTAAAGTATCGAGAACTTTCATCTCGATTTCATCACCTGAGCCAGGAATATCTATGTATTACCCTCATCTGATCTTTCGTTCACTATTAACACTGCCAATGATCGCCTCTCGAGAGGAGCTACTGCGTTACGTGTAATCCGACTCGACGGAGTACATTATGTAATACAACGGAGTACTTCATCCATTGTCATAGTATCTTATAATGGATGAAGAAAATACGACAGGACGAACTTTTTTCGAGCTCACTGGCACGATCGAGCATGTGAGGTCGGAATCACTATTGCAATGGGTTTTAATAGGGATAAAGTGCAAGTACCGCTGTAACTCACAGCTAAACTGAAACGCTGCCATTTCATAGAGGACTCTTCTGGAGAGCAGAAAATTATTAACTCTGTTTCAGCGGTTCTCACCCTATTGTTCGATTTTTACTTGGCGATCACTCTTGCAATTTTGGAACGACGTGGGGTCCCATACGTTTACGGTTCCATATTCACGGTCTCTAGTACTCAGGCCTACTTACAGCCTACATGTGCTTGACAACATAATTAATCATGGAATTTGGTGATCCTTTTCCAGTCTCGTAGAGGACTACTGATTTCAGGTTGAGAATCATATCTCTCATTTTACTGAGTTTATTATGGAATTCTTGTCAGCGGTTCTGCTAAATTATTAAGGGTTGTGTAAGAGTTATATATTATATATATTTGGTATTAAATTCTAAATCCTTTAATTACCGTTATTAAATTATTTAAAATGGAATACGAAAGTTGCTTCAAGAGATATTGTTTGACTCTTGGCTCAAGAGTAGATGCTTAAGAAACTTCATCTAGTTTAAGCTTGAAATTATGGTTTATAGAAACCTTTTATTTGACCCTTCCGTACAGTACTTCATTTGTGAAGAGATATGAAATATGACGGAAGCGATGTGCTTTTCTGAGTTTATGTCCCGAGAGTCTCGCGATTTGCGCACATAATTCCCAAAACTTTAGGCTTAATTGTCCTTAAATTAAGTCGTTTAGACTACAAAATTAATTAGCCTTGTGAAGACGTTCGGTGTTTTAGATGGTAGTATAAATTTACAAACTGATGACTTGCTGGGTTTGTCCGTTTGAACATTAAGCTGCAAGGCCTCCGACGTTTGTTGCCTAATTTAGTTTATTTTAGTCTAGGTGAAGTCTGTCCAAGCTGTTACTTTCACTAGTCAATCCTGCGATCTCATCTATTTTTCTTTTGATACCTGTCGTATGTATAATGTATGATCTCAACTATACGTAATTTAATTTCGGTGCTAGTCATAAGCGCTTATGGTCTCACGTCCCATTTCTTGCTAGTTATGAAGACGTTCCCGCGTCTATTTTTACTTTGAAGCCCCTGTATTGTCTAGCAATTGACCTAGCCAGCGTACCTCGTGCAGTGCTGAACACGGGGCTCCTTTTGCTGTTCGTTGGTAATTATTAAGGCTTTAGCTTGATCAACGCAGGATGTGTAGGAACGTCAGCGCTTTGACAACGATCCTTCTTCGTCTTGAGTCTGTTGACGAAGTGCGGTTGTGTTGATGGCGTGCAGTGTTGATGTCTCGAACTGCGATAGGGACGACTATCCATCAACAGCACCAGTATTATTGGTCTTGTTCCGTTGATGTTTGATGTCCTTGATATTGCAAGTGACACTGTTTGATGCCGTTTGAAGCGCTGGTGACGCTATTTGATGTCACCGTACTGTCAAACTAGCGTCACAGTTAGGTGTGTGCTTGATGGCTACACCGTGTTTTGATGTGCGCTTGATGGCTACACTGTGTGTTTTGATGTGCGCTNTTTTGATGTGCGCTTGATGGCTGCACAGTGTGTTTTGATGTACACATGGTGGCTACTTGGTGTGTTTTGATGTACACTTGATGGCATGGCTATACGGTGTGTTTTGATGTACACTTGATGGCATGGCTATATGGTGTGTTTGATGGCCACACAGTGTGTTTGTTGTACTTTGGATGGCTACGCAGTGTATTTGATGAGCGTTTGATGATTTCACACTATGTTTGATGTACATTTGATGGCTACACTGTGCTTGATGGTGTCACTGGTATTACATAGTGTTTGATGTTATTGATACAGAGACAGTTCCCATCGTTTGATGTTATTGATAACGTTGTTTGATGTATTGATAATGTTATTGTGCATGTGTTCGTATATTTTGATCAGTAAACCTTTGGTGTCAATATTCATGGAGGGAGGTGCAGCTGCCTCCATTGTGTCGCCGCCACCAGTGCAGCAAATAGTTTTGGTAAATAGAATAGAATTGGCCCGCTGCTAGCGGTGGCTGCCGAGGCGGTTGTCTGCCTCTAGCATTTCCTCTGCTTTGTTGATCCATCGCTGAGGCTATTGCTTACGGTATCGCCGTGCAGTGTTGTACACTGCTTCAAGTTTTCATTAATCACCATAAAATTAAAATTTAAAATGTTTCAAATCAATCATTCATAAATAGTGTGGTTGATGCCACCATAAAACGCGCTCTTTTGTTATTTGAAACCTGAAATTTATAAATTTATTTAATACTAAGGTCGTCAGGTATCATGTCGGAATTTATTTCGTGGAGCTGCAATATAACTGCACAAATGTTAATAGGCCGCTATTCTCATTGTTTGTTTTCATGCCTGAATACTTTATTGAAGGATCTGTTGTAAGGATCAGATCGTGGGCCAGGTATATCCAGAGATATATTTGTCATTGTGTGCCAGTATAAATAACGCAGGGTAGATCTCTATGTATCTGTATGTAATTTATGAGTTTCTTTGTAGCTGTGATATCGTCAAATCTTTCCAGGCTTGTTGCATTTACTGAAGTTATTTATTTATGATTATTAAGCATAGTGAATATATTCGTTGTGAACTAAGTTCATTACTTGCTATAGTTGTAATGTGTTACGTCGATCTATATTCCAACTTTGAGACTCCGAATATGTATCTGATTCTGATAGTAAGTTGTCTTACATTAATTATTTCTTCGAATTTATCTTGTACATACAAGACGTCGGAGAAAAATACTAGTGCATGCTCATGCGTTTAATGAAAGCTGTGTTTCATATGTATAGAGCCATCTAATAAATTTGGGTCTACTTCATTCTGAACATCTTCGTGTGATATTGATGAGTCGGTACCTACGTGTAGGTATGAACAAGGTGCATTTGTACAAATATGTGCACGTACAGCTTGTACATACTCGTACACTTGTCACTTTCTCACCACCTGCATTACATTCCATCTATGTATGTTGTTCCACCACTCTTGTGCCAAAGCACCGCCAGTGTAAGTCTAATGCTAATTTCGCTGACTGGGTTGATTTTTTAGGGACTAGCAAAATTTACATTAGGACAGATGGAGAAGAAGTATCTGGAAAAAAATTAATTTGGACGTTTCAAGTCCAAACACTTCTTTTCAATCTGCTTTATTGTTGATCTCGCTGTTTCAGTTCCCTCTTATTCCTTAGACATAAATTATCTTCCTGGTGAACAATTGTAGAAACTCCTCATTTTGAAGCCTTGGCTGCACTGTGTAACGCATGCAGTCTGGCATCGCCATCGGGCTGAAGGAACTCTGCTATCCGTAGGGTGGGCAGCTATTAAGGAACGTCTACCTCTGCTACTCCTTATTGATTGCTGTACACTACGGGCATGGCTTGCGAGTGGGTACGGAAGTGAAGCTCTTCTAATTAATGTAATAGTAGTCGTTATAGTTATAGGAGTGATAATAATAATGACGATTGTAAAACATGTAACGCATTGCATTAATTGATGTCCTGTTTTAATTGAAAGATCATCAGCAGTGAACATGGGCTGCCAAAATATATAGCATTGTATTAGTTTGTACCTGATTGTAAAAATATTCTGGGCTACTTCCTGCGTGAGCTAAATTTTCAGCCTGTTGCTTAAATCGATAGTCTCGCAACGACTGAATATCTTGACTAGTGTTGGGTTTTTACGACTGCGCGTAAATGCCTTCGAGATGAAGTGCTGTCTACCAACCAACACCGAGCACGAGGTGTTCTGCCCCCTGCTGATGTCATTCGTGAGGACGAGTGGGCTGCTTTTTAAAGCTCGTATGTCAAGTTGGAGATTTCGTAACTGTATCTCGAGAATTTGACTTTGGGTCTTTCGGTCGTGACTTCAAAGTATTGAAGAAGATTTGTGTTAGAGTAATTAGCTTCTGAAGTGTCGTGTTATGGTAACTAGCTATTGAGGTGTCCTATTAGAATAACTAGCATCTGATGTGTTGTGTTATAGTTACTAACTTCTAAAGTGTTGTGTTACAGTAACTGGCTTCTGAAGTGATTTGTTACTGTAACTAGCTTCTGAAGAGTTGTGTTACAGTAACTGGCTCCTGAAGTGATGTGTTACAGTAACTGGCCTCTGAAGTGATGTGTTACAGTAACTGGCCTCTGAAGAGTTGTGTTACAGTAACTGGCTCCTGAAGAGTTGTGTTGCAGTAACTGACTCCTGAAGTCTCGAGATGGAGCTGCTAGCCCCAATGCCAGCCATATGGACACAAGGCAACAATCCCCTGCACAAATTCATGTGACCTTCTTAGCAACTTAAGTAACTTCTATGGCTCGTAGCTAACTTTAAGCAATCGCCGGCTTGCTGTAGCGTCTAACTCGGTGAAACTTTCTATGTAGTCTCAGTATTCTCTATCCTGAGAAGGAGATCCTATGTAATTGCATGTTTTTTTTCTGACATAGGAAGGAGATCTTATGTAATTGTATGGTGTTGTCCAACATAGGAAGGAGATCCTATGTAATTGTATGGTGTTGTCCGACATAGGAAGGAGATCTTAGTAATTATATGGCGTTCGTCCGACTTTGACACGATTTCATGTGGAATTGTATCGTGTTTTCCGACTTTAGAGACACTTTGAATGTAATGGTTTGATGTTGAAATTACGTACCTTTCACGGTATACAGCTCTGAAGCCTAATTATTATCAATGACGTTCATTATGGCGAAAGCAATGAAAACATAACTACAGCTAAAATTAAGTTTTAAAGTGAATGTTTTATTGTAGCTTTGAAAAAATCCTCCTTCTTTATGGAAGATCATTTGCAGAGTCATAGTTGTGAGAAGGTATTATCACCTTTTTCCTCGCCTATGAACATAAACTTTGATTATTAGTGTAATTTTTGGGATACCTTCAACGCTTAGTGTTTACAATAAATACGCACTAAGTGCAGTATCATTAAATAATAAAACAGTAGTGTTATTTGTCGTTGGTTCTTCACCGAAATTGTATGGTGTTGCATTCTTGCTAACCGCTAAAGCTCTTGAAATATTTCGCATTTATGACCTAAATTGCGGCACTTGCGGTGCAACATACCCTCCGCCACCGAGGTGCTAGAAAAATGCGGGCGGCTTCTTGTTGCCTTCATGGGCTACGAGGAAGCGGGACTTCGCTATGATGACGTGGCGGCTGCTGTGCGGAGGCAGGTATCATTTAGAATGCTGGACCAGGTGATACCCAATTATTCATTTGCTAGGTGATACCCAACTGCTTATGTTGTACGAGGCATGTCTTGCCTGGGGCACGTACTGCAACTCTCCAAAGTATAAAACGAATTGAAAAAATCACTTTGGTAAAATTTGAATAATTACGTTCAAGTTCTCGAGTATTTCGCCTCTTTGCTGTTTAAGGAAGGTCTTGAACTCGTTTGAGGTTGAGGTCTAAGAACTACGAACCTGAAAAGTCCGGAAGACTTTTATGCCCACTAATCTTTGGGCTGAGATAGTCATTTTCCGCAAGTTCCCTATTATGATGTATGTGATAGGTGTTCTGACGTGAGCGGTTTATGTTTTTGAAACATTGTGCTGCAGAGGTATGTATCAACTAACAGCATCAGTAATTGTGGCACTGTTCAGTTAGAACCCTTTTATATTTTGACATCGTTTGAAAAATCCCGGCAGAGTGTGGAAAAGGTGATAATTCTTCCTCATACTTCGTTGTCTTCTTTACGATCGAGCGAATAAGGTTTAGCAGCATTGGCTACAGCAGCCAATTTATGATCCGGTCGTTTGCGTTGTTGTTATGCACTCTGTGCAAAAAAGGAAGACATTTGGGCAACCCGTACCTTATATCTATGAAGATCTCATTACCTTTTTTTCGATTTATCTCAGACCCTCGAGTACAATGTCTTTTTCAAGTCCAGTATTGCACTGGTGAGCTATGCCTGAGCAGATGTCGAGACGGCTAGTTTCCGAGAGTGATCATTCCGGAGCTACCGTGCACATTTGGCCGAGCCGGCTAGCGGCAGACGGGTATCGAATTTGTCTTTTCTATTTTTTCAGTCGTGCTGAATTATTCCAGTTCACTGCGTGTTGAAACACTCAAAAGATTTTTCCGTTTCCATCATTTTAATAAAACTACTCATGTCGATCTTTCAAAACACAGGTCTGTTTTTTATAGTTAGACATCTGTAGTGTTTGTTAAAATAATTACAATCTATTTGAATGTTTAAAGACGCAGGGAACCGGAAGAATATCACTGCTTTCATCCTATTATTGCAACTTGAACTAGAATTGTTCATATGATCAGATGCGTGTTTTTGTTTCGAGCTGAACGATCGGCTTTCGCTTACCTTTCCCTCTTTTTGAAGTAGCGGAAACGTCAGGGTATGTTGTTCAATTATCTTACTTGTAAAATCTGTCGGAGTGAAGCAGGCATCTTGTGTGCGAGATGGGCCTCAGCACAGGCCATCCTTGCTGCCCTGTCATGGTCGCGCTAGTGCCGGTTGTCCTAGTCAAAGTTTAGCGTTCGGAGCAGGGTTGTCTCCACACGAGGGTTCGTATGAATCACCCAAGCGAGTTTATGGCTAAATTTACTACATTTCTGTGGGTATAACCTCAAATGATAACTTTGTACTGTAATCGTAGGCTCAAACTGCTTCCGGTCAGTATTTTCACGAGATCTACTTACGTTGGAGCATAGCAATTTTTAATTTCCTTCCCTTTTTCACTAATCATCGTACAATATTGGGTTAGAATTAGTTTTTGGCATTTCTTTACTGAAACGTGAAACGTCCTAAACGATGTTTATATTAACTCGGTTTGCTTCTATTGTGCTCGAGTTTTTTGTTCATATCTTCAACTAACTTATTAAAGCAGCATGAACAATTATGCCAGCAATTATATTTTTACTATTATAACTTGCTACTAAATCTAAAATGCTGTGATTTTCAGGATCCATTGGTTTGATGGATAAAATGTTACAATCTTTTTCAAATTTTATTACGGGAGGTAACACTTAGCACGGATTTTCTCATGTGAAAAAGCAACTTATGGAATCTCAGAAATCTTTGTGAAGTATTACGGAGTATGTGTGCGCAAAGATATGTTGGACTGCCACACTTCAGCGACTTCTGAATGCACAATATAGATACATACTTGCCAGATGACGAATCCTTGGGATTCAGTGATGAATTATCAACATTTGTGTGCTCGTATCAGTGTATTTTTCGTAGTGTCTCCTACACTTGATGTTCTCGTAGAAATCTTTATAGCGACTAGACTAACCTACTGAAAGTGTGCCCTAAGCATCGGTCTGGGTTACTTGGAGGGAGACTGTACTGGCTTGAGAAATTATGCAATGTGCCCTTTGAGGGAACGTAAGATCGTAAGATGAAAGAAATATTTGTGAGGGTGATTTTTGAACACCGCCTGAGAATGCACTGGCCAAGACAAGTTCTGAAAAGTGTACCCGAGAATCACTTTCGCGTGCCCTTCTGACTGTCAGGATTATGGAATTGACGATATTTGCGTGCCAGTTTTATGGTATTTAGTGACCTGGATTCTGCTGCTGTGCTTTCTTGCTTGCTTTTTGAATAACATTTACATGTGTGTTGAAATACTAGTCGCGCTTGACGTGTAGTCAACGTTATTTTTTATCTTTCCCAGCGTTGATGGTGTTCTGCACTGTGTGCGTATAGCGTCAATGGATAAATATTTGCCCCTTCATACTTTTCCCAAGCGCCGTGTGTGAAAGGAGCTCTACGGTGTAAAATTATCGAACGTTCGCTGCCTCCTCAAACATTCTGCTTGGCCAAAGAAAGTATTCGCTTTCCATCAAGTGATTACGGATGTATGTACTTCTTAGTTTGTTCATGTCAAGTTGATAATTTGAATTTCAAAAATATTTTCGAAGCATGAGAGGTGTAACTGTTGTTTTCCCAAGTATTGGGAAACAAAGAAATTAATTTTAATGACTTCAAAGAAAAATTTCATTTTCTTTTGGTGCGGATGTATGTTCTGTGTTCAACTGTAACAAGTTAATTTGATCATTTCTATCCATTACAACCCGAATGGTTGAAGTGTTTCACTCTACCTCGGCTTCTAGCAATGCCTCCTATATCCTATATAGATATAGAAAGCATTGCTTCTAGTCGCCTATCTACTGCGTACGAGTCAACGACGCTGTTTTGCAGCATCAGTTCATGAGCTTCTGAGGCGTGAATTATTACTTTCTCAACATGATAGGCCCCGAAGCAAGTTTTTGTTCGTCGAGGTATGAAAAGTGATGAAAATATTTCAAATTTTTACATTTTAATTCCACAGTTACGTACCGAAGATAGGAAGGGTCGGGCCATCTCAATTTATCTCAACTCGATTTTGGTGTAGGTAAAAAAAATTATAAGCCGCAATAGACGAAGTTTTCAGGAGATGAATTGCTCCAAATATGTTAATTATTCTGGCTTAAGAGTTTAGATTACTCCTGGAAGCCTGGTTACGAGCGCGTGTGTCAAACATATAGGGATTAGTGCGAGTAAAAGAACAAGACTCGTCACTGCTTAAAAGCTCGAGAATCATTACCGTCAGAAGATATTCATACATCAGTTGTTTTCGGGGTTTCGGCTAACGTGATGTTTCGGTAAATTATGGCTTTTATTCATCTTTATTTATATGATTCTTCGATTAACGTCGATCTTTGGTCTGTTGCTCGAAATGATTAGAATAAAACTTTCCTTGCAAGACTGGATGAAAAGTGTAATCTGATGATTGTTGATGTAATGAAGAATTTCCTGGTGAGAGCATGGAATAATAGTCAGGGATAGGTAGTATTTTGGTAGACTTTCCTAAGTTGTGTTGACCTCCCAAGCAAGAGAGCACCTTTCCTTTGATCAAACTGGATAGCCGTGTGAAACCCTCTCTTGGTTGGAATTCGCAAATGGCTCTGAGTACCTAATACTTTGAGAATTTTATTGATGAGGCTAGTTTACCACCAATGGGACAAGCAGACCCACTTGTGTGTACGATTTGTGATTTGTTTAGAGGGAGTTTATTGGCCGAAAGAAAGGCTCCGACTGATGTTGGCCCCCTAATGAAGGTCAAGTTCAAGAATATCAACTTCAATATCTTGATAAGAAATCGGATTCAAGATTCATATCGAACGCTTGGAGTGTGTTTTTCACAGATTGTAGAATGTAATGAGCTCTAAACTTTAATACCGCTTTAGTAAAAACTAAATTTTTTAATAGGGCATGAACGAATGTAAATTGACCAGCTTGTCCGTGTACTCCTTTCACTGCAATGTAGTCCTGCAGGCTAGATTTCACCGAAGTCTGAGTGGCATGCGATGCCATCATGCCAGCGACAGGTTAAACATATTTTTTACTGAACAACGGGTCTAGCTTGGTTAGCCCAAAAGTAAGTGTACTTGAATATTTCATGATGGCAGTTTTGCAAATCAACTGTTGCTAGTCTACTGGTTTCTTCTCACAAAAGCCAACGACTTTAAGAGGGATGAGACAACATCTCTCATTTCGGAAGTAGTCAACTAGTTATACTGGTCAGATGTAAAATTTGAAACGGTAAACAGGTACACATGGAGGTGAAATTTAGGTAAGATTAGGATATAAATTCAGTGTAGCAATAGAGTGGAAGAAACGATCGAACTTTTCGTTTTAGAATGTTGCATGAACGTTAGAGGTGATAATAAATCTTGATGAAGGCTGTTTGATGAAAGTAAATATTAATCTAGTTTATGAGCAGCCAGAGCTTTAAAATTTTTCGCTGTGCCAGAAATGCCTAAGGTTATTTGGGTGAGAGCTATCTTGCAGGACTAGATGATTTCAATTTTCAATGTAACGCAGTGATAGTGTTTTGAATACCCGTTTAAATACCTGTATAAATTATTACTAATTTTCTTAAATTTATTTTACAAGTACCACAATTATGTAATCCAAAGTGTTGATAAAGATAAAGTAGAATTTTTTTATCGTGTAATCTTAATCGTGCATGAACGGATGAGAATTGACCGGCTTGTCCGTGTTCTCCTTTCACTACAGCACAGCTAAGTAATTTATTCCGTTAGCTGTGACTACAGTGCAGGACGTTGACTTCAAACTACTGCCAATATAAAACTATCTTCAGACAAGA
>VOMN01048234.1:0-115851 GCA_014899125.1 Orchestia grillus | reverse complement strand
GTAGAAGTAGTAGTAGTAGTAGTAGTAGAAGTAGTAGTAGTATAGATTGCAGGGCTTTGTTTGCATGGACTATGTCATGCCGTACGAGAAGGGACCATTGAGTGAATGAGTAGACGTTAGAAAACAAGGAATCTATGCACCTGGTGTGTGCTCCCAAACAGAATTACCTGCACATTGGAATTAGAATTTGAGAATGGAAAGAAAGAAAAGGTAAAGAAGAGAGAGCAAAGAAGGTGTGAAGATAGAAAGAAATGAAGTGGGCACGAAAGAAAGAAGTCCCGAAGGCCTGCCCACTGCTAAGGCCTGCCTAACAGTACTGGGGCGAGCGAGAGTACACCTTCAAGAACTCATTGGATTAACGCACCGTTGTTTTCTTAGATAGTTTCGGAAGTTTTTGTAACTGGTAATGAAATGTACGGAGCGTTCATACAGCCCGTACTCGTACTATAATTCAAATATCAATGACGATTGTAAAATTCATTCGATTTGGAGGGGTGAGATGAAGTGAACGGAAGAGCAACTGTTTTAGTTGTACATTAAAAGCATATCTGATGTAAAATGCTATTCTTGATCGATATTTTAGTGATATTTTCTTAATGGGAGCCGTGCTCTTCGATTGCACTGCGCTGCTGTGGTCTACAGTGAGCCAGGAATTCCATCGCATCTACAGGGAGAGCAGCAAAGGAAATGAGGAAGAAGAGACAAATCAAAGAAGGAAACTCAATATCATTTTATGACCTTCAAACTGACCTTAAGTCATAAAAACTCATGAATCTACCAAGAAATAAGGAAATTGATTCTTTCATCTTTCAAGTGACACCCGAGATGAAAATTTCAACTGATATCAATTTACAAGGATTTCATAAGACTTTCATTCACATCTTCAGCTTAGATGTTTTTTCATCTGAAAAATCGTAATTTTTAAGAAATAACACCGAATGAAGAAGAATGAGCATAAAGAAACTCTTACAATATATTTCTGAAGTAAGCACATTCAATTTTATAACTCGCATATGTACGTAAAAAAGAGAAGGTAAAAATAATTTTTCAGGATGAACGTTTTTCAATCATCTTGATCTCCATGATACTTGTTTCAGTGCTCTATCGCTCCAGAAAATTGTCTCGTGTTTTTAGAATTAAAACTCATGGCAAGGAGACACTCTGAACTCACCCCTTTGAAAGCTAGGATCGTCACAGAGGAAGGCAAGGAAGGACCTCGCTCCGACGATGTTGTCTTCCAGCAGGGCCCGCTTCTCCGGAGCCAGGCAGCGGGTCGTGTAGTCGTCGACGCACCTCATGCCACCCTTGAACAACCTGCAGCGGGTTGAAGGAGGGCGGAACGGTTACTCGGTAACTACACAGGGTGGTCTACATGACACCCCAACGACTCGCTGTTGTCCAGCTGAAGCATTCAGTTTCGTGCAGACGGCGATCACATCAGGAGAGCTTCACACGTCTCTGTGCATAAAAGCTTACGCTTATTTTTGAGTTCTTAATTATGTACGCACCTCTTCAATTAAGGGATTGGGCATTCTTTTTAGCCTGTGAGTCGAAAGTTGCCTCGTTTAAATGCATTAACGTAGTTTCTATGAGCACTTCAGGATTACTCATATCTTAGCGAAAGAGTTGAATTTCACGCATCTCGTTGAAGGTCCGTGCATTCTGTTGAGTACATAATGCGCCACGTTTTGAAGTGGGAACACTTCAATTACACGCACAAAAATCAGCAGCACATTCAACACTGTCTTACGTCTCCACCCAAACTGCATCGGAGACTTCGTAGCAACAGAAAGAGTGGAACATATGTAGCGGTTACACGTTACGAGTTGCTCATTAGGATGCAAAAAATAAATACTTTATTCGAATAATTTGTCATAGTACATATTTTATTTATATGAATTAGAATTTTTAGGCTTGTCTGTAATAAATCATGTCTTTTTCACTGACCACAGTGCTACTAAATTGGGAAAATGAGTGCTTCTAAAATGGAAAAATGAAGCATTTAAATAAATATATCCTTGAAATAAGAGCTCAAAACGTCAGTAACACTGTTTTTCGATCACAAAATATAATTGTCCTGTTATTTCCTCCTTCAGCTACCTCGTTTTACGAATCGCGTAGCAAGAAAACCCACTTATTATGACTGAACAATATTTATAATTTACGCGCAATTTTGAATGACGCCGGTTTTTATCCGAAGCTCCTCATTTTGCTCGCCCTCTGACGCTGCGAGCTGCTAATCCCAAGTTTTATATTGCACCTCCTCTCTCGTTAAGAATTAATCCTTTTTAAATCTTCGATGTGGGGTTCGCTCGATGGATGCTTGAGCTGATAAAATGAAATGAAAATGGTGCCATGGAAGAATTCTCAGAAGCATTCGCAGCCTCGTAACGTGTTCTCAATATGCCAGTGACCAGCGCTGAAAATGACAGAGAGAACTTCAGAGAATTAGGTACATTGTTCTGTAGAACAATGAAGGTATAGAACGGGTACATTTTGACACTTGATCAAGGAACAATTTAGCTCAGGTGATAGGAAGGAGAAGCCTGATTGTTGATTCGATGTTCAAACTTTACTACTTATAGTAGTGTCGCTGCGTCTGTTCGAATGGCATATCGAGTAGAGTGAAAAAATTATCCAGAATGAGATGACTAAGTTAAAGCACAGATACCTACATCCTATGTTGAAAAATAGTCACTGTGATAGCTGGAGTGCGGTTAGTACTGCAATAATTTCGAATTAACAGAAGAGTTCTTACGTTATGGGTAAGTATGACGTTATACGAATTGTAAATCACGTAGTCTACATACGTCTTGAATTTCAATGGCAATCTTGATGCTACTATTGCTTGCGATTGGTTGTTGTTACATTGATGCTGTTACTATATCAGTTGAGCGTTAGCTGCTTTATTATTTTAGTTAATTCTACATAGCATTGTGAGTTCGTATCAATTTCATCATGACTGCCAATTTCAAAAAGTAACTAATATTTTGAACTTTGAAATGAAAAATGAATTCTTTGACACTGAAACATTTTGAAGGCAGTGATCATGTGTCAACATGACATTTCTTCAGCTTTCAGATCCACTCTATAATCAGGAATGTTAGAACGACCTCCATCCTGTAGAATGAAGTTAATGACATTCTCCTTTCTCAGATGAAAGCTCTTAGCTTGAAGCAAAAATTTTTATATTGGGTTTTAAGGAAAATTGAATGCATTCGATGCGACATAAAAATGTTTAACTATTAATAAAAGCATACGCAATATGAAAGGAGGCATAACATCACATAAATCAAGGAAAACTACAAAATTCTACTGCTTGATGAGGTAGCTGTCGCAACTCTGTCCCTGGTAACATCAGTAGTTGAAGAGAAGTTGTAGCTGTAAACGAGTTAGAAAAAATTCGTTTTTGATTCAAATATTTAAATACGCTGCATACATCCATATTATAATAAAAAGACGAATGGCTATCAAAATAAAAACTTTATTAGGAACAGCGCATGTAAATGTACATAGATATATATACATACATATGTGAAGAGACTCTGAATCTATAGAGACTTTAGGGTAACGTGTACCTTATTATATAAAATAGCTTACGACCTATGTCCTCACTGGCACATGAGCTGCAGCTGCGCAGGTGTGTGCGGCAGGCCCCGCAGGGCAGGTGTGGTGGTGGTTGCCTTCGCTAGACACGCGTCCAGGGTGTGCTTGGACCGACACGCCTCAGCACTGACGGAATCGATTTTTGTTGTCCCACCAGGAAATGAATCATTCATACCAATCCGAGTCTGAACTGTGCTTTTTCGGTTGTTTTGATACGATTTTAACGTCGGGTGACCTCGAGGGGAATCGGAATCGTTTTTATTTTTCTGTGTCTTAAAATGACTCTCGCGGAGAAAGTTTGGTGACTTGGCAGAAATTGATGAATTTTCAGTAACCTTCCTCCTGATATGCTGTTGGCCACTGATAGAATAGGGATTATTAATCCTAATTTGACCCAAATCATGTTTTGGATCTGCACTCATGTAATATTCACGCTGATTTGGAAAGATTGATTGTTTTTTTCTGCGGACAGCGCCATACAACTCTGGAGGCTTGAAGGCGATTTTCTGTTCAGGGATGCCTCTGGACTCCTGGTGAAATGTTGGGCTGGAATTCTTAAAGTGATTCTCATTTCTCAACACTTCCAGACGAGGACCTGCCGCGTGGGCTGCATCTTTACAAGTTGGGCCTGAAAAGAAATTTCTGTCTAAGAATTTTTTTATCTTGCCATATACACAGATTACCGTTGCATATTCGTCTGCTATAATGGTATGTTAAATATGCAGATATTTTTCAAACCCACCTCGCTCCGATAATTGGTGATAAACGTTTAAAAATATATATTATAAAGAATTTCAATGCAAAGCATAAGAAAAGCTTTTGCCCTCCCATATAATGACGTCATAGTTTTACTCTTTATTCACAATTTCGGAACCTTGAGTGCACCAATGAGGACACATGGTCTATCACAGTAATTCATCAATATTGCCATTGATCTTGGCGACTGAAAAGCTGATAGTAAACCGGTACCATCTTTTTCTCAAATGGATCTAATTATTTTTGTGAAAAGATCTTAAGTTTGTTCTCACCACTTGACAAGGTGAATAAATCATTGAATACTTTATAAGACTACCTCATCACAATTTTCTTCGCTTTGGCATAGCGGGTATGTACAGCGTAGAGCCATAATATCGCCGAGGTCACTTCCACGGTGTAAATTGAAAGCGATCGTCCAGAAATCGAGCGGACAGCGTGAAACATTCATAGGTTGCCATTATACAAAAATCTCTTCAATCTTTCGAATGAGTGGGATCTGAAAACCGGAAATGGAGCAGGATTTGTGAAATATCTATATATATATCATAAATCTGTACATATGTTCAGAGGTTGGCCAGCTATGACTCGCGAGTCAGATCTGGTTCTTTTGAGGACTGCTTTTGACGTAGATAAATCTCAGTTTAAATTTGTTATCGAAATAAGATGAAGTTGATTGAATTGCGTGTTAAAATCCTATTAAATGACTCTCAGGCGAATAAATTTGAAAATATTTACCATTCATGGCTCTCACGGGAAAAAATTCCCGACCCCTGGTATGTAGCCTCACTAATAGCCTCGCACTAGCCACCGTCCCCTGGTATGTAGCCTTACTAACAGCCTCACACCAGCCACCGTCCCCTGGTATGGGTGACTCAAAGCAAACATCAATTGGTGTACCTAACCTCGCTTAAGCCTCTGTGCATTTCGGTAAAACAGCCTCAAGAGAAACAAAGTTTGATAAATATACTGTTATTTTTAACATGTTTCTCGAATTTCTCACAGATTTGTGTAATTTCAAAGGGAAGGGGATTAAGCAGTGGACAATTTGTACCAAAGATAGGATGAACAAACAAACAAAAATGTATCTTCAAAAGTCAAATGATAAAGAAAAATTGCATAAACGATAATACGCATATTCAACTGAGTCAATACACACAAAAACATTTTACCTGATCATGGTGCCTCTCAATTTTAAGGCGTGAGTTTTACGGAAACTCATAAACCCGGAAGACTTTCACTGCGAGGAAGCAAAAGAAACGCATTCTTAATATTACTACTTACCGATTGCACAACAAAGTGCTAGGATAAAGTATTGATAGTACATGACTGCATCCGAAAGTGGTGAACAGCTGGTCTTTTTTCACGACGTCTTTCTGAATTTTTACATAAGTAATATATCGTTCATTGGTGATTCAGTTACAATTTTCAATCATTATTTAGTAATCTAATTCAACAACACCGGCTTCAAAGCGCAATTTGTGTGAAAGTCTGTGGTAGATTTGGCGCAGCCTCACAGATCTCGATGACTCGGTCGCAAACACACTAGCGTTCCGCCGCCGTGACCCTCACCTGACCGAGCGCGCTTCTCGTCTGACAGATAGCGGCAATAGTCGTCACGTGAGAGCAGTTTAAACTCTTTACTGCCCCCTGTTTATTATGGGTGTCAAACAAAAGATATTCTTAAGTAGTCATGGCTGAAGGACTTTATTATATTGCTAAGCCGTATCAGGTACGATACACTGAGCAATGAAGAGTTACCACCCCAATTATGGTACGAATTTTCAACGGAGTGCCGCTTCTCGACACCGCTCTAGGCCATGACTTAAATACAGCTCTGAAATACCACAGATATAGAAAAAGTATTTAAAATAACTTACATACATTTCATTTGTCAGCCAATGACGTAGATGGTTCAAATTTGTCTTATGTGAAAATTCACCAAATTTTCTATGTAAAACATGAATTTTTTTGAATTTCCGTATTTTAGTGTACAGCTACTATTGGCACAAAACAATTAGTAAAAAATTATATTTTGCGGCATTTTGTTAGGTTGTTCACTTGCTTTCTTTATTTCATAATTATTGGGCACGAACCCCCAATTTGCTGCGAAACTTCAATTCGTTTCGTGGATTACATTCTCTTTCTTGGCGTGACTCTCACAGCTGATCTCTTATTTACCCTGACCTTGGTTTGGTGTTATTTGCTTCTAATACCAGCAGGGGATGCTAGTGTCGCCTCTTCTTAATATCGGCATTTTTTGTTAGTCGATAATTTTGATGAATACATTTTATCTCTGTTATTGGTTTATATAAGTAAATAGCAGTGTGAAGATTCACTGAGAGATTCCGTGCTACTGCCCGGTGCCGAAACGCGATCACGCGTAGCGTTCGTGAATGGTATGTGTAGGTGTGTTCCCGTTATTATGGAATAGATTCTGATCTGTTGACTTACTCTTCAGTTCAGTACATTAGTTCTCATGAATGTTGTTCATCGTTAGTATTAATGTTTTTACGTTGAATTATGCCGAATATGCTCCTGCATATTGGATGCGTTCAGCGCTTTTATTCCTTATGGCCATTTGAAATTCTCACATAGCACAGAAATTCCATCCAGTATAATTCGTCCCTTTCTAACCAATCATTGGGAAGTATGTGTACTTTTTATTTGTCATAAAGAACCTTGGGAAATTGTAAGTAAGATTTCCCATGATTGCAGAGAATCCGACCCGCAGGGGCACAATAGGCGTGAGCCGTGTCGTTTTCCTATCTCTTGAGCAATATGATCCAGCACTCTGTTACCGCACAGACTCGGTCCTCGTATCTCCTCGTCTTACAACTTCAAGCAAGTAACGCCCCTACTGGCCTCCTTCGAAGCTTTACCTGGCGTGCTCAAGATCTCTCGCTCCCCGTGTTGAAGCCACCAACTAAATACACCCACTCAAACTCAACCCTATCCACACTATCACGCACGACGAAGAACATTATCAGTCATCCGAAGACCAATTTTTCACGGCTGCCAAATATACGAGTTAGGTAACGTTATAGACCCTGTGTTTCACTATCCATCCGGACCAAAAGGAATGTACAACTACAGCTTGAACTCCACTTAAAATAACAGTCCATTGTAATGGTATGAGAAATCCATGTTTCTAATATCTTTAAATGTTGCAACAGTTGTAATAAATTGTTTCAAATTGTAATTTAACCTTAACGTAATCCTAGCGTAAGCCCAACACAACCCTAACGTAGCCCTAACATAACCCTAACGTAGGCTAATGTAACCGAAATGTAACCTTAATGTGACTCTAATGTGACCAGGAAGAAACACGAGAGCGGGGAGACAAATTGTGCAATTTAAACTAATTTTCCATCATTTTATCTTATCATAATCCTCTTCAAAATAGATTTTCGCCACTCGGGGAAAAAAATTTTATCCAATGGCATTAAAATGAAGGGTGTATAAAGAAGAGGATGCTGTGTACAGTTGACGTAATAAAGTAAATATTAATCAAAATAAAGCCTGTACGACGAACAGTGCTCTGCCTTGTGTAGGTGGTGCATTAAAGTGAATATTAACCGCTTCTTCTTCTAACCCTTTTGAAAATAAATTTCCGCAATTCAGGAAAAAACCTACCAAATGAAACCAAAGAAGAAGGTTGTATGATGAATAGAACGCCCTGTGCAGTTTGCCGACCTAAAAGAAATATTAACCGAATATTATAGCCATGAGTCACGGGGATATGAGTGTCTTGCCTTTTGAGCATATTGAAATATTTGTCTGAAGAGATATGGAATAGTGCAAGGGTCTCTGGTGTATAGCAAATGCAATGTAGTGACAGAAGTGTTGGTGCAGAAGGGTTGTTATAGGATAGGAGTGTTAAAGAACTAAACAGTTATAAACCTAATGCTTTGATTGAAATTGTCTCTAAAATTTGCTGTTTCATTCTGAATGGGAGTATGAAACAGGTTGAAGAGGATAATGAACTGATGAATGAGGAACAAAACAGTTTTAGAAGAGACAGACTCGACGGAGACAACTTGTTTATGGTGAATAAAATAATTGAAAGAATGAAAAAAAGGAAAAGGATGTATCTGGCATTCTTGGATATTGAGATGGCATATGCTCTTATAACAATGTGAACCATTTGAGGATGATTGCTGTTCTTAGGAAAATAGTAAACATATTTGAGAGGCTGTATGAGAATAGAAGTGTAAAATACTGGTTAGGCGACCTAACTATTGAAATAGTAGGGTGTGTTGAGAGAGTGAGACAGAAGTGCTCTTTATCTCCTGTACTGTTAAGCTTGTACATGCTACACAGTAGAATTAGTTATTTGTATGTAAAAAATAAGCTGAGGACCAAATGGTGATAGTAAAAGACTGTTGTTACTTGTTACTGTTTTATGCTAATGTTTTCTGTTGTATGGAATGTATGCCAATGACATTGTTGTTTTTAGTGAATCAAGTTAGGACTCAGGAAGTACAGGTAATGCTTGATATTATGGTTATAGAAAGGATTTAATGTAAAATTTAATGAAAACCACAGGTAAAATTTAGTGAAGAGAGGAATTGGAAAGAGAGCAAAAGAGTATGAACTGAAAAAAGGGGAAGTAAATATAAATAGAACAGCCTTAGCCTGGTATGCTCAAAAGGAAATGCCAAGGCCTAAGTTATTTTATGATGGAAGTTATGAATGTCAACTGCTTTTTGAAGTCCCCTGTAAATCTTAAATGGTGGACAGGTGCATATCAAGGTGGAATGAAGGCAAGACTAGGATATGTATATAGTGCAACAGTGGAGTATGGGAAACAAATGAGAATTTCATTTTTGAATATAGTAGGTATAAATGTGAGAGAGAAATTTTAATGAATGTAGTTTATCAGCAGTATGGAAAACTTCAGTGGTGGGCCAAAAGGGCTGAAAGTGATTAGAATGTGTTATTTTGGAGGACTAGATGAAAAGTGTAATTTGATGGTTGTTGATGCAATGAAATATTTATTGGTAAAAATGTGGAATAATAGGCAGTAATACCATAGTGTTTGATAGACTTTGTAAGTTATATTGACAATGCAAAAGCATGAGGCTTTTTTTGATGAACTGGATTACCCAGTAACACCCTCTTTTGATTGGAAATTGTGCATGATATGACTCAGAGTAATACTCAGAGAAATATCTTTATGAGAGCATTTATAGCCAGAGTAGCAAGAAGATTCAACCTGTTTGTATGATGTGTGATTTCTAGAGCAATATTGCAGGCCATAATAACCCATAGATGTCTACCCTTGTATCAAGCTAAAGCTTGTTGCACTATGTAGAGGTTAATAATTGTGTCATCTCTCTTTGAGAAAAAGAATTAAAAGATAAAACATGGAAACAAATGAAGAAAATCATTATGGAATTCCAAAGGATACCCTCACACAATGCAACAGTCTCATTTTTCTTCTTGGTAAGATATTAATTTTACTGTAAATTTTTCCTTTGCATGAACTAAAACTGAATTTATTGATTTAGATATCCCATTTGAATTATTAGCTCACCTGACTTACTGCTTACCCAAATTATGTGAGTGAGGTACCTATTCTGAAAAATGGCTAGTTCAACATATTGGGTCCCTATTGGGTAGCTGATTAGTTATGTATTCTAATCAACTGTACTTGGAAACTAATCATTATGCAATGATTGGAAATGATATAGTGGGCTTAGATGGTGATGAAAGAAGATATTTTCTCAGTTGTTTATTTTCCTGCTACAAGAATTTTTCTACATTTTCTTGTGATTCCTTTTTCTTGATTTTGGAGTTCATTTAAGAGTTCATTTGGGAGTTTATTTAGGAGTTCATTTGGGAGTTCATTTGGGAGTTCATTTGAGAGTTCATTTGAGAGTTCATTTGAGAGTTCATTTATGAGTTCATTTGGGAGTACATTTGGGAGTTCATTTCATTTTTCTGGCAGTTTTTTCTCCATTTGGAATTTCAGCAAAAGAATAAACTGTCTCTCAGTTTTGCCATTTTTCTTCTTCTTCCTTCTTAACTTACCGTTCCCATGTACAGGGAACCAGGTGTGGGAACACACCTGTGTATAGATTATATGTTTTTTATATTTCATACTGGATGTCCCTTCTGCTCTTTGCTCTCTATGTATCACATTTTATGTGGAAAGGGTGCTTTAGAGTTCAAACAAATGAATAATTATTCTAATCTGGCAAAAAATCTATTAATATGATGAATTTCTAGCTTTTCTCAGAAAGAGAATATTTTTTACCTCTCTGACAGTGATTTTGGATCTTATAAATGACCTGAAAAGAAGTTATAAAGGCATGCATTTTTTTTATTCAGTTAATAAATTTTAAAATATTTTCATCATGTAGGATGTAATTGCACTGATATTATTTTGTATGAAAACTCATGATAACTAATGACCATCTTATAAGATTATGGATGATTTTTGCTAATAGTACCAATTTGTTGGTAATTTTTTGTAGGTTCATGTTAGAGAACTTAGGGTATCTTATCTATATGTGTTTTCTTTTATCATATTTGAATTTTTCATTACAGGTCTTGAGCCTACCGCAAATGCCAACCATGGCATTATCTGGGAGGTCCTTAGTAAACATACCAAACCTACTCTTCAAACTCCTGCAACCTTCAAGCTCACCAACTTGAATGAATTGTCTCTGCCTCCAATGAAGCCTAGAGTAAGTGGTAAATCAATTATATCCAATCGAGTGGAGTTGATTGCTACATTGTTTGCTAAAAGATGTTTAATTAAGAAATTGTGATGTGTGCTTAGAACAAGCAATACCTAGCTTATAAAGTTGTTGCTGCATATTTTTCTTGGTATAGTTGTTTTGACAAGGTTTGATAGTGAATTTCATCAAAATCATGTGAAATACCAGTAGTTATCTTGAACTTGGATGTTTTCTAAGATTCCTTACAAGCACTACAAATTTAGAGCTAATGATGAATAAATTTAGAGCTCTGTTACTCATTCTTATTTCTGTGTGACACTCCCAAAAACTTCATAAATTTTACACTATTCTGTAGGAGAGCATATTTGAAATCCTGTAAATTTTTATGAGCATTGAATATAAAAATCCCTGGATCTACATATGAGTCTAGTGATGTATTACTGATGAAGTTTGTGTAATCATTTTTTCTGATGCAAAAGCAAATGTGCATGTCAATACAATTCATTTCACATCATCAATTACTTACTTTTAGTTTTAGTATTGATAATGATAGAGGACCCATTCTTGCTTGGCATTTTTGTGCAATATATGTTATTTGTGCTGTAACAAATATCAGTAAAAATAGCTTGACTGAGCCAATTGTTACATTTTATGAAATTTCAAACCAAGTGTGATTAGTGCAATTGCTGTGTTCTAGCGCCAGTCGTACGAGTGGTATACACCCAAAGGAGTCCTGAAGAGTAACTGGATGGGCAAGTATCTCTACAAAGTGCCTGCACTTATTGCAATATTTTTCACTCTGGATTGGAGCGACTCAAACTGGCTCATTAGAAAGAATGAGCTTGCGAGTATTGTTTCGTCCATCAAGTAAGTTGTCTTGTGTACTACAGGTTCTGTTTGCATTGCAATGTTTTGCTTAAGCTTTTACTCCAGTTGCTACAAAATTAATACAAATGCCTGAACATTTTGCTTATATTTGTCATACATGACTTGAGATCTGATTGCTATACAGTCATTTAATTTCACATTGAATAGTCTTATCAGCCTTGAGAACAAAAATCATGATTGTTTAGCAAGTAGTTCAGTTAATTGAAATGATTCCTAATGTATATTTAAAATGACTGTTGGATGCAATTATTTCTAATAGATTACCCCCAAGCTTGGCTGAAGTAGTGGATTGAATAAAATGGTTATGTTGAAAATGATGAATAAATGATGTTGACTGTTATCAAATTCATATTATCTTGCATATATCAAAAGTTGACTATTTTTTTTTACATAAGAAATTTACAGGTTTTGTTAATGTTGAAACTTTTTAAGAGATTATTTTCAAGCTCACTGTATTTCCTGGAATCTATTTGATAAAGTGCAAGCATTGCCACATGTGCATGCTACTTTGCTGGGTGCTAAAATGTTTTATCTACAAAATTGTTTATTTTACGTGATAAAATCTAAGAATTACACTTAGGTTAGGATTTGTGAGTGTTATTGTCTGAATTATTTGCCAAAATCACATGTCAATAATTGCATGAAAGTCAAAATTTTTTATTTCATATGCTTACATGTTAAATTTTTTCTTACATCTCCTCAATTTAATTATTACTTCGGTCTTATTGATTGAAGGTAAAGTTTGCTCTACAAGCTTCCTTGTTTGTTTGTTGAAGTTCATGAGAAATTATATTAGTGCCGTTTCCTATAAGTGACTCAAGTTATGCTTTGCAGAGAAGTGATCGGTGAGCGCGGCTGTCGTGTTGCTGTCATCCTCTTGCAGAGCTCGACTGGCTCACCTGCCGCTGACTCGTCGTCTCCTTATGCTCCTTTTTCAGGTGCCTCTTTTGAAGTTGAGGGCAAGGTTTGGGATACAGCCTGGTGCCCATTGCGGGCTGGAGTGTTTTAGTTTACTTTGTATTGTGACCAGATAAATTGAAAATCACTGCATCAATATTGAGTCTACCCTTAGTCCTCAAACCTTTTATAGTTAGCTAAAATTAGGACCCTTCACTTAGGATCTATCTTGTGATGTAAAATATTTAATCTTGTACTGGATTTCATTAGGTTAACACCCAAGCTTTTGTACTCTCATGCAGAGGAATTTTTTACAAGACAGAAAATGTGAATATATAAACTGATGAATAGATATAGAAACCGATTAAAAAGTGAACATCATTAGCTGTCATTTTGCAAAATCGATTGAATAACTTGTTCATACACTTCCTAATATTATATAGACCTGTTTGTAGAACTTGAGTTGTATGTAGTTTAAAATTTTCAAAAATATATTGAGTGCAAATGAGAATTTAGGTCACTCATAATTCATTAGTATTTAATTTTGGCAATGTGTTGTAGAAACAAGAGTAGATTGTTATAATGTCCGAACCAGATCTTGATGCTGAAAAATACTTTTTTCGATATACTTTCTAATTTCACCTATGTATGCATATCTCAATTGTTACCATTTATCTATTACGCCAAAAAATGATTAAATGACTCGGTAGGAAAATGATTTTAATAATTTTTATTATTTCTAGATAGATTATTTTAATTTGTTCGCTGTTGCAAAGTTTGGTCGATACTTCTAAATATTTTAGGCCTTGGATATCTTATGTTCAACTTAAAAAACCTGATATGGAATTAGTTTATAAAACATCTATGAGTGAACTTGCTGACTCATACTGACACTTTGCATTGAAGTCTGGTGAAAACTTTTCGCTGACTTCCCATTCGTGGTACCAGAGAGCGAAGCGAGTGCAAGTTTGAGTGGAGAGCGAGCCAGCATTTTGTGTGAATCTTGCGACCTGCCCACCAAGCATCTTTTTGTGCTGCCCCTCAGCGCCGCCCAGCTCATCCCAGGCTACACTGCCAGGTGAGGCGGCGTTGGTGTAGCTGTGCTTGGCAATCCTTCAAGGAATTGGGCGGCGATGCTGGTGTGCTTGTTTCTCTTTGGTATAACTAGACCGGATGGTGCTGTATGGAATGGACTGATCTAGGGCAAAATTAAGACATATTTTTTTGATACTTCTGTCACCTTGCAAATGTTGGACCTCAATTTTTTCGAGCTACTTTGGTAAATATGGAGTGTGTGCTGGGTTTTATTAACGTGCTTGTTGACGTTCACCTTAATTTTGCTTAACTTTGTAGAAATCAAACGTTTCTTCGACTCCTAGTATTTAGCTTAATGCTGGTAGTAAATTAATATTGGATCTTATTTAATTTGTCTCTATTCTGAAAGTCGAAAGAATTCAGTCAGATCAAACTCACGTCTCGTGAAACTTTTTCAGCTGAGCTAAATTAAAACCCCATCGCCTGTACGAAGGAAATGTTCCAATTTAATGCTGTATTAAATTAATAACAGTAAAAATAATACGGGCGATAGTAATTTTACCGATGATGATCAGGTTGGAGGCAGCCCTGTGCGACATAGCTGGCGGGTTCTACCTGAGTGAGAGCAAGACCGTGCGCGGCCACCGCGACTTTCTCAACAAAACCAACCACCAGCTGCTCTTTGTGCGCCATTGCTACAAGACGGGCTTCCTGCTGGAGATGAAGGGCGACCTTCAGGGAGCCATCAAGTCAGTATGAGAGGTTACTCTTCAATGAGCCAAGTGATGTCTCACGTACTTCACGTATGCAATTTACCTCATAATTTTGGGATGTGTTGATGTGATGTTAATATCGGCAACATGATCATTATTACAATGCCTGACGTTCGTCACTTTCACTATTCACCTCAAGGTTGATTGTTATGGTAGTACCGGCGCCCTGGAGGTTTTGTGTTCGGTGACCATAAATATTTTCAAAGTTTCTTGGTGCTCTTCTGCATGACAAGTAGATATGATTTCCGTCCATAAAATGTGCCATGTTGATGATCTTGTTAGTTAAAATATACCGCCTCCTGATACACATATTCAAATGAAGAGGATTTTAGAATGGAGTACTTCTTTTGAGTCTCCTCATGCGCGAAGTGATCATAGTATCAAAAGGGACTTGTAGGGTCTCGAAAAAAATATCTCGTTCATACACTTCATATTTATATACTGCCAATAAAATGCATTGGAAACCTGAGACCGGTAAATTGGTCACTTGTTCATTGGAACAAAGTTTCCTTTAAAGGGCCGCCCTGATCTAAATGGGGCAACCACAGTCTACGCCATCATGCTCCAGATATAATTATGCCTTTATGGTCTGAATTTATTTCTCGCGTAAACTAACCCTTTTTTATCACCTGTTCATCACCGCACGAGGGTCAGGAACTCATGGTTGTGAAAGAGAGGCTATATGCCTAATCTGAAAGGGAGATGCCAGTATGCTCTGTATACTCGCATATCTTTCATCCAAACCTCAGTAATTATTCTCATACTCCTACAGGTGTTGATAATTTCTGTTTTCCGCCATTGAGTTTGTCCTTTTCAGTTATCTCTGTGCGATTATTGAGGCCAATGTGAGCTCGTGTCTTTATCATATCATCTCAACGGGACAACTTTTTGAAGGTTTCATGAAGTTCACACTGTTTTTTCGTACAAGTTATACACTTTAGTTCTTTTCTACAGATGCTACCAGCAAAGCTATCAGCATCTCTCTGAGCTTCGTTTCACAGACACCAACTTGCACGAGATCAGGGTCTCTGCGGCCATCATCAACTATAAGGTTATTTATGTTCCACGTGAATTCATGCCACGCTGAAGGATACTTTGTACCATTCAGGGGTTGAATTATGAATGAGTGCAACGATATCATTAAAATGGGTGGTGCTAATGATTGCTACAACCTTGAGTGTGATCAATATCGGCATCAAAATTTTTATACCGGTCCTTCTAAGTGAGCTAGTACTGATGCTTACTTCGGCCTATCTAGTCCGAAACAAACGTAGATGTTGAAATATCATGGAATGTAGGCATCTGATAACGTTCTGTTCCTCCTACCTGGAAAGTTTCGGTGGGCTATTTGTTGGGGCCAGTGTCCAGTACCTGTACCTATACTGGGCCTCATTGTTCTATATTTAGAAAGTCTCAATTCAAACCCATTTTGTTTTTCATAATTTTACAGTGTGTTGAATCTTCAAAAAATGCACACAAGTTCTTCCACTTCATTTATGAAGCGCTTCAGAACAAGTCAATTCTCAGTACTAAGACCAGCGCCTTTTTTGGTCAATCTATGTATCAAGTCCTAAAAGTTTCTTGTTCGGATATTTTCTGGATGTTAGAAAACATTCGACAATCGCTAAAATGCCAATAACGTTTCAGGTGTGCCGGGTTAACTTCCTGCTGAACCTGCCTCGGGATGCCATCGCTCAGTTCCGTCGCCACATCGATCTTTTCCGTCCACGCATGGGTCCGAAACCTCTGCTGTTCGAGCACTACGCTTGGCTTGCATCTCAGTACGAGCTCTTCGGTTATCTGTTCGAGAACGCTGTTGAGCAAGGCTTACCAGCTGTTCAAACTCAACATCCAGGCTTCTACTACCAGCAAGCTGCCCAATTTGCGTCGCTGCGACGCACAACCGCCCTCCACCTTTGCTCGGGGGCGACTGGCAACCATCAACATTTGTTGGACGGTCTAGAAACCCTGGAAATTTACGGACAGCGCCCTTGGAGAGCCGGGAAACATAGCCTAGAGCCACCAGAAAGCGAGCGCGAAGCATGTGGTATCGAGGCTGTACAGTACCACGAGTTAACAAAAGTGAAACATCATGATATGATAATACCGTTGTATTCTCAGGCTGTGACTCAGTTCCAAAGGTATCGATGTCCGCGCATCAAACAGCAGCTCATGGTCCAGATGGCCACGGAGTATCAAAAAGCTGCCCAGCACCAGGAAGCCCTGGCGTAAGTACGCCACTCATACCATTTGAGGACTTTTTTGAAGTGTTAATTTTGCGGAAACATTCAATATATAAATGAGATGTTTATATTGCCGGGCGTTACTTAAAATGCTCTACTATTTCTTGTGGATTTTGAAGGTTTAGTCTTCGTTGGTACACTCCGTGCTTCTTTCGTTGGGGATCATTTTTTTATGACTTAATAATACTGTGTTGTGGTTACAGAGCATCATTGCTGAATGGTGTTACTGTGGGTGCTACTGTGAATGAAACATTATGACAAGTTTTAAACACTGTTTTGGACGTTTTTATGACACAAGACTAGGTTACCTTCAGGGTTGGATACCACCAATCGCTTTATTCTAAACCTGCGCCAAGCTTTCAATTGGAACATTCCTAAGATGCGTGTGCACTTCGTATTGTGGTAGCAAGATTCTAGTTCCCGGTGACGAGGGCAGGTTTTTTGCCTCAAAATGTTGTTCGTGCACTGTTGCTCATACGTTGATGAGGCCAGTGACAGAAACTGGCGGCTCCTTTGAGTGGAGAATTTTTCGCACCTAAGATTTTTCTTCGCACGAATCTGTTGAAGAAATACTAGGTCGTGTGACGCTAACATTATTAACCCTTCATTGCCCTTTGTGAGTCTCCCGAATATGCGCTATTGTTTTTGTCAATCTGTGTATTCACACCTTGATTTCAACTAATAAAACGGTCAGCATTCAAGTTAACTGATAAGAGTTCAGGTGAGCTCTATCTGTGGCTGTATTGATATTGGAATGCCATCCGTGCTCCTTGGGCTCAGCGTCTTAGAACCGGGAAATTTATGCTATAGAAATGTGCCTTACGGCGCACTACGTAGGTGACCATAAGTATTATACAAGAAAACATATGTTTTACATGTGCTATTCCTACCGAGGGTCATTGCGTAGCATTGTAACGATTTCGCTTATTATGTCACTGAAGACTAGTCGTATTACCTTTTAAACTTCCATCCTATTGTAGGCTTACTTGCGCTTGAAAAAGATGCGCATTGCAGCTGATGCAATTCAAAATGCTTCTCAAAAACTCATCTTTCAAATGAATGTCCCAACTGCGATTGAAAACGCTCTCATCTTTGAATAATAGCCAGTCTTGGTATTCGAAACGCGTTTCAAAATGCCCTCGTCTCTCAGAAGGAGGTGATTACATTGCATCTCTCGTGCAAAGCGCGTGTCAAGTAGCTCTCACCCCTCACATGACAGCCACAAGATTTGGAAGGTCTCGTACGTCAAACTATTGCTACTTCTGTGCAAAGTTGCAGTTAAACCTCGTGTTGCAGAGTGGTACAGCACCTACTTCTGTACAAAGTTACAGTTAAACCTCGTGTTGCAGAGTGGTACAGCACGTGCTGCACCAGTACCGCTCGGAGCGCTGGTGGTCCCTGATGACCCACTGCTCGCTGCTGGCCCTGCAGTGTGCCGCTGCTGTCGTGGATGTGCCTGCCTACGTCGCCGCCGCCCTCGAGATCGCCGGGCCCAAGGTGGCGATGGCGAGGGCGCTCAAGCTCAGGGTCTTCTCCGAGGGGCTCTGCAGCGTGCTCAAGGTGTTCGTCTAGTCGTTTTTGATGAGGTTTTCGGTTCTTGAATGCGAAGGTGATTTCGTAAAGCAATGTGACAGTCCTGTATGAGATACAAGTATACTGATAATTTTTTCGAGTATGGCCTTCCTCAACCTCCACAACTTGCCAGAGACACTTAGGAAATGGCTTGCCTGAGTCGCGAATAAGGCTTCAGAGATTCCCTTTCCGGTAGACTTGAAAAGTTCGAAGACAGAAGCGGGCTTTGCCAGGTCAATTTTTCAGTCCTCGAATCTCTTGGAATTTCTTCATGATTCGCCAGAAAACGTTCTGTTGATTTTCTGCATATTCGCCATTTCTGGTTGACACGCCTCTTTAATTTAGCTCTAAAATCGTAATTTTGACGTTATTCATTGTGGAGCTCTTATACGAGTTGCAGAGATTTTTAAAAATTGATATATATATATCAGCTTATTCACTTTGAAAAGGATGAATTGTCACAAAAATGAAGCGTTTTTAAAACTTAGTTGCAAATTCAGATGTGCTGATTTTGAATACCTACCCTGTTTGTGCTACACTTTCTCTATTGAAATATGAAAGCGTGGGAGTTGGTTCTAGTGCTCTTAATATATTTTGAAATACATAGTCTGGAAATGTTATTTCATCATTTGCTGGTGGGTTGTGGAAGTTTCCATAGCAGCTGAATTTAATTTCAGTCTACGTTAATATTTCTCCAGCTTGATTCAGGAAGTCTGAACCAGCAGCCCGGTATTTTATATCTCATCTGTGTTTTCTCTGTTACAGGGTGTGCCTCCATCCTCTACGGTGGACGTTGTCGCTCCCGGTCCCGCCTGGACGACGGCCCTGCAGCAGTGCTCGGTGAGGCGCATGTTGTACAGTGGCTGGTGCAGATGCGGATAAATTTTAGGGTTTCACGAAGTTCTGTGCATACCTCATTTTAGAATATCAATAATTTAACTAATATTGCACCGATTTTAGCTTACTTGGTTTCGTAAATGAATACCTCAGTCCGTATCTATGCTGTATTCGTGATACGTTTCTCTATTACTGCGTCTTGATAGTAGACAAATTATTGATAATCTAAGGTGAGATGCACACTTTTATGAAACGCCTTGTGTGTGAAATTAAAGTTGGGGTTAGTGAAGGGGCACCTGCTTGCTGGGATGAGTGTTGCGTTTGTCCGTGTTTTCTTCAACGTCACCAGAAGAGCTTAGTTTGGAATTGTGCTGGAAGAGAGGGTTGGTTGCCAAGTTTTCCAAAGTGAATAACGGTGTGCGTAAATTGTTCTAAGATATTTGGCTTTCATATGCGCTGCTCGGAAAAAGGGAGTGTTGTTAAGTAAATTTTCCGTAATGGAAAAGTTTATATTAGTCAGAATTAAGTGATTATGACTAGTTATCAGGTTCATCGTGCTTTCGGAGCACAATTAGCTTATTTCTCCCAACTTCTAAAGCATGTTTGCCTAATTGCCCTCCAAGTCGTCAGCATAATGTTAAGGTTAACAGTTCATTGGAAGAGAGCGGCAGTTACCCATTGTAAAATTGGTCCATTAGGACCCGAAATAACTCTAGCTCTTGAATATTACATGAGGTCATCAGATTAAATATTTAAAAATGCAAGGAAATATCATGCGTTTGTGGGGAGGGGGGCAAAAAAAAGAGCATTTCTAAATTGCATGTATATATATCCCTGTTTGCTATCGTTAGGTGCAGAAGCTAAGTGGTCTACTCTAACGAAGCAAGCTATGTAGGGTGCGTCTCACTCATATTACTTAAGCTTGTTTATAATACAACAATGTATAATTCTTGGTATTTTTACTAAGAAGGTACTGTATATTGAATGTAAATATGTTATTGTTTTAGTTTGAATACTGTAGTTTTTGGTTCAATCGTCCATCAAAGGTGATTCAGAGAAGATTTTGTGTCTCCGTAAAAGTTATTTCATATTATTGTATGGCGATGTATTTTTATGGTGTGACAAAGCTTTACGTTTTCAAGTGAAAAGTTCGATAAATTAACACTTGAATGTTCGCTTCGTGAGACGCCTGTACACATGACCAACTGAACGCTTTTATACAGCGTTCGTAACGCTTTTGTGAGAGAGTTAGCTACCGGCTGAAAGAATGTCAATGAAGACCTTCTGCAGAAACTTTCAATTTTACACACATTTAGTCTTGGTGTGACTTGACTTTCGAGTAAAGGTCACCGTCCAAAAGCCTAATCTACAAATTTTTAGAAGTAAGAACATGTGTTCCAAAGGGCAATTCATATTTTTTTAATGGGCGTACAATCCAGATTTTTTCGTGAAGTGTGTCAGTAATTATCGCCGTAAATCCACTGAATGCAAGTATGGAATCTCATATTAAGTGCTGGACGAATCAATGATTAATTTTTCCAGTCACCGGTGGAGGTGGACATGAGCGCCCTGGTGGCGTGCCTGGAGGTGCGAGCGACCTTCGACACCTCCACCGCCCCTGCCTTCTCCAAGTGCCTCGTCTCGGTGCACGTCAGGTGCTGCATTGGGTGAACACCCTCGGCTTGTGAACACCCCTCCATTTACAAATGTTCCTGCAACTCTCTCTCTCTCTCTTTCAACTTGAAGGAAGATTGTGTGAATGCGGAATGAAGTTCTTTACTCTATGCACTATCAAAAAGAAGTTCAAAAAACAGAGTAAATATAAGAGATCAAAGAGGTCTCGATAAAGATTGAAGAAAAATGTGTTATGCCTTGGAAGTAATACTGGAATTCCTCCAGTGGGGGGCTTTATTAAAAAAAAAAAATACTGGATTACGCTGAGCCTTGCAGCCTGCTACTTCGCCCAAGCACAGTAGCAGTATGATGAAGGCGAGGCCTTGTCCAAAACTGCCGTTTTGTTTACACTCTGCAGTGTGTACATACTGAGTGCATGTGTTAGTAATTTTTCTGTGTTACCCACTAGGTTCCTTTCCGTTTGTGTGTTCTTTTCGCAGGACATTTGTATAATTTTTTTGGGAATTACCAGATTGAATTAATACTGCGACTCCTTTGTATACTTCAGATCGTACTAAAAAAATGAACTTTCACCAATCCATTGTACAAATATTTATGTAGAGGTCCAGAGGTTTCCTCTAATTCTGTATTTGACTATTTTCGGAATAAGTTGTTCGTCTGATACAACGTAAAAGTGTTGAGACACATTGTCTCCCCTTGCTTCTGTCACTGCTCTTGTATCACACTTGTGAAACTTATTCCTTGTCGTTCCTTCTCATTTTCTTCTTTGCGTTGATTCAGCTATTCTCTATTTATGCTATCCATCATCTAATGTAGTACTATTTTTTATATATAGGCCTGGCTACTGTTCATTTGAAAACAACACTTTCGTTATTACGAGGACAGCTTTAAACGTCTACTTCACATTTCTATAACTATCTTCCGTTATATTGTTGTCATAAATCAGCTTTCTTTGCACTTGTACTTTCTCTTCTATTTTTCGTATACGTAATGTAGAAAGTCACAGCCATTTTTATTGTTGTCTACAGGAACAACTTTGTCGAGCTGATCCGTGTCCGCGACGTGACGGTGGTGCTGGAGCCCAGCACTGCAGGCAAGCAGCAAGTGAGCTCTTCAGTTGCTTCCGGTGACACGGTCTCCCTGATGAGGAAGGCGTACCCTTGAATCTAGACCAGTTTATTTTCTCTTGTTTAATTCCTCCATAGGGTGAAGATAAACTTGTTACGCACACAAGTACGACGACGTAAAAATTACGTCGTCGTATTATTATTCTCTTAATAATAAACGACCTGGGTATTATTCTCTTAATAATACCCAGGCTATGCTCATTTTTACTTATTTCGTGTTCTGATCTTAATTATTGTAACCATATGAGTGGAAAATATTAGCCGAGCGCGTGGAATGTGTACGAATTTTGTGGTAAGAAAATAGTGAATGGTTTCAAATGGTTAATGAATAGAGCATATCTCATTCGTAATAGTTTTGAAATACTGAAAACAAATTTGCTCGATTAGCGAAATGTTTAAAATTTTACACCTAAATGCAGGCGAGGGTATATTACTACATTCAAATTGGAAACCACTGAGCATGAGTGTGGATTGCCAACCTAAAATTGAATTACACCAGTTACAAATAAGACCATTGAGAACCCGTTATTCTTAATGGGCTGATGCACTCGTATAGTGTCGCGTTCCCGTAGGAGTGTGGCTGTAACGGTCTCAAGCTGGCAAAATCGTGGAGCAATCGATCCTCGACTTGCTCTCTGCTGGTTGGACTAAACTTGAAAGAATTACACAAGACCTTTGTGAACCCCTTATTTCATTTTAGTGTTATTTATTTGAAGTTTTTATTGGGTCAAAACTGTGTTCTATTTTCCAATAAGCCCTCTATCATAGGAGTTTATTTTTCATTTTCTTAGCTTGGTGGATTCAGTTTTCTTTATTCGTTTCTTGGGGTGGAGTTATGGAAGAGTTATTTTTCTTACCCAAATATTGTGAGCTTTCGATTGGTGCTTAGAAAAGCCAAGTGAAACTGGAGCTACATACCAACTCGTTCTCATGATATCATCCAATAATCCTATAGAATTTCTAATAGTTCAAACCTTTTTGTCCCCATTGAGCCTGTAAGGATTCTTTTTTATTTCTCAACAATTATTAAAAAATAAAATATTTTATTCACTTTGGTCCCAACGAACTGTAACTATGATACGGTGGAAAAACCCATGTTTAATTACTAGAAGGTGAGCTTTGAATTTCAGCTCTATGTTATTACTGGAGAGTGTGCATGGTTACAAACAAGAAAGACGATTAGAGTTTTAGTACTATAAAGCTAGATTGAGTTATATCAATTACTTGGGGCCCTGATAGTGTCGGTTTCTTCAGATTTATTGCAGATTTTATTCCAGGAAGTTATTTGTTAGGCAGAGCTGTAGTATAAATGGAGCGGTTTGAGCGAGAGTTTGGTACATTTGTAGGCTATCATTTATGTAATTTTTTAGAGTTGTTATTCATGTTTTTCTAGTAAGCATGGGCTTGAAGGGAAGAGAATAGGCCCTGTTTCTTATCTTTTCATAAATTATACGAGTAATACGCAATTTTACTATACATCGATGGGTGCAGAGGGATGGGGTATGATTTGTTAACCATATTGTATTCTTCATTACTTTCACATAGTTCTTCGGGCTATTTGCACAAAATTAGAGTGGCAAACAATACATACTCCTCTACCCCCATCTTCAGTATGCACATTACGCTGGAGCCTCGACTTCCGAGCACCTTGGCACTTCCGAAAGCTCGCCATGCGATCAAAAAATATCAACAATATGAAAAAAAGGACCAAAATCTGTGAGAAACTTTGTTTTCTCTCACGAATTAAGCTAATTCTTGATTGGAAGTTTGAGTTTGTAAATTGAAATGAATTTTCCGACAAATTTTTACTTATTTGGTGTGTTTTTCTGAATTAACGGGGTGTACGTAAGTCGAGATTCCAGTGTAATATTACTCAAGAAAATATACACTAACTATTTAATTGAGAGGACAGTGCTAGAAGTACGTATCATTGCATTTTTTACGATCCTAACGAGGCTGTGTAGAAATATACTGTCTCCACAGGAACAGCAGCAGCAGGACCAGACTCCCAGCCCTGTAGTGCTCAAAAAAGAAGGGTACACGGATCTTGCCAGCGGTGCTGTGCAGGAAGTCCTCCTTCCATTCACTCCTCCGTTCCTGCCTGCGCCTCATGATGGCTTTAAGGTTACTTGAGCAGGTGTTTTGCTGTTCTTAATCTCATTGCTAATTTTTTGGGGGAAGCTAAAGGTAGCCTCTTTGCATGTACAAACACGACGCTGCAGCTAGTACTTCGTAGGGAGCTAAAATTCAGCCTTATCTCCGAAATAATTTAATCGGTAAGGGATTAAGGAGCTGACCATGGACCGCATGTGAGTGACAGCCTTGACCCGCGCAGATTGGGCGCGTGGAGTGCAGTCTGGACGGCAGCGCGGGGGGCGGGGAGCTGCAGACGAAGGGTCTGGTGGCGCGGCTGCGCTGGACGGGCGCTGGTGACGGGGGCGTGACTGCGCTGGGGGCCTTCACGCCCCGGCACCCTGAGTTCTTGTGAGCTGCGGTGGGATGAGTCTGCTTGCTGCTCCAGTTAGGGAGACCCTTTAAGCTCCCTCTTACTTGCCAGTCCTTGTGAACCCTGGGATAATTTGTGATCGTGTGTTTTCCTCCCTACATTGATTTAAAAATTAAAACGAGGGAAGTACGTGATATTTCATCGGCTTGTCAGTTCTTGTGAGCCTTGCCATGTGGTAATGTGTTTACCGAGCAAAGTTAAATTCTTTCCTTCATGTCAGTTCTTGTGAGCCGTATTCAGAACCAACACCTGTGCGATGACTGAAAATCGAAGTTTGCACACTCTACCTTGCTGACGTTTTTTATAGTTCGAAATTCGTGATCTAATTAGTATTTAAATGAGACTTTTCTTTCCGAGTCAACTCGCCATGTCACGGCTTGTTGGTAAGGATTCATTTTGAATTCAAACGAAATGAAATTATCACTACTGGATTTGTATCTGTGAACATAGTATCTATGTAAGATACATTTTGAAGACCGAAGATGCATCAGAATTTTAACAGCAAGTTGAGTTGTTCGTTTCTAGCTCCTCACAACGTTCGCACAGGAATCTCAAATCATTCCGTGCGTAATATTTACCGCAATTTGTGGGTATCGTGAAGCTGAAAATGTTGCATCGAAAGTAATCTCCAACTGAATTAGACTTCACAGATGCTCCCCTCGTCTTTGTAACTTCTTGAGGCGATGGCTGTACACTACTGTGTGCTGTATTAACGGTTTGAAGTATCTTAAATATATATTTAACATAAGCAGGTTGCGTAAGGCGTAGCAATGCAATCGGTGAGAAGTGAAAATTAGAGAATTAGATTCGGATAGGCACTACTTTTAGGCCTGAATAAGCTTTTAAAGCAGCCTATATAAAAAAATTAGTCTTTACTTGAATCACGCTGGTATATAAGGAACCTAAATATTAGACAATAGCTAAAGAGGTGACTAAAAAATAAAAAAACTAGGGAAAGCATGATTGAGCATTGCTCGATTTTTCATTCCGACTTTAAGACTTCGACTCTAGATAAGCCACTTAGCCTTTCGTTTAAAAAAAAGTGACGACCGGATGTGAGAGGATAGAACGAATTATTGTCTCTCCTTTCAAATTAGGTGTTCAAAAGTCATCAGTTTTTATTCCTTTTGATTGCCATTTTATATTATACACTGCATTTGAGCAGCATTTATTTTGAGGTATTGGTAATTTACGTCGTTCTAGCGTGCTGAGGAGCCCCAGCTTCGACACCCTCATCCCCAGGCCACACCTCAAAGTGGTCAGCCCCACACCTCTGCTCGATGTGCAGGTGTGCAACTGACCCCGTGTGTGCACTGTCTAGTGTGCAGTTTGTTGTGTTGGTGTTGTGCAGGTGTGCAACTGCCCCCGTGTGTGCACTGTCTAGTGTGCAGTTCGCTGTGTTGGTGTTGTGCAGGTGTGCAACTGACCCCGTGTGTGCACTGTCTAGTGTGCAGTTCGTTGTGATGGTATTGTGCAGGTGTGCAACTGACCCCGTGTGTGCACTGTCTAGTGTGCAGTTTGTTGTTCTGGTGTTACTGAGTTTTATATTCTTTTTCACGAACTTTTAAGCGTGTAAAAAAGGTAGGGACTTACGAACATTGGGTGTTGAGATATTAGTGAAAAAAGTGTATTTTGAAGGATGTGCAAGTAATTTGATCATTAACTGTACAATGCTTCGAATAAATTTTTTAAATTTCCGGTTAGCATGTTGCTTTTTATGGTAACATCTTGAGTTATGGCTAAGTGTTGGTACCAGGAGTTCTTGAGTTCTTTCTTTATCTCAATAGTTTAGCTTCAATTTTCCAGTCATTTCTTGACTATTACACTGTTTACTAAGTATATTATTTATTTAAGATTTCACCCACATTTCAGTATCTCATTAAATCACGTTTTCTTTTTATATCCATGCATTCAAAGTTTGCACACAATGTTTTTATCTTTTATCAGTTCTCATATCTTTCTCTAGAACGTTTATTCTTATCGCTTCTCCTCAATTAATTGATGTAGCTGTCACCATGTTGCTTCATTTCGTTGCAGTTCTTTCTTTATTCACGCGTCACGACTCTACATTTCTTCGTTACCATCACACTATCCAAAACAGACGCCCTGTTTTTGAACACTATGCCCTCCGCTCTGCTCCATCTCTGAGTGTATTTTGTTTGTATTACTCCGCTTTTTATAGTCGAATTCTATCAACACCGGCTTCGGTCGTGTATTTCTAGGGATAAAATGAATAAAACTAGTGGGAAACGTGTTAAATATGTTTAACTCAGCATGAGAGTGTTATTTTCTGGCAACAATTTGTAAAAACTTCTGTGTCTAAGAAAATTATATTTTGTTGATTAGTTATTTACAATTATAATTAAACTTGCAATCGTGAAAAATTAGTATTTTAGCATTCGTTTTCATTCCAACCAAAATGGTGTTTGCTCTACATTGTTAATTAGAGCAAAGTTATAAACAAGTGTATGAGAAATTAAAGTAAACGCCTCCAAACTTCCAAACTGAGACCCTATTATAACCCGTGACTGGGGTGCAGGTGCGTCACGACGCTCGGGCGCTGGTGTGGGAGTGGCTGGAAGTGGAAGTGGTCATCACTTGCAAGGAGGAGCGGCCTCTGGCAGACCTCAAGTTGTCCCTGGCCCTCCAGCAGCCTGCCCCTCCCGCGCTCGAACAGACCAGTGAGATTTATTGTCATTTTGTAGTTCATTGTCGTTTGTTTTGTGCAATTTTTGAGTTGATCGTTTTAGTTTTCCGGGGGTTTAGAGTTTGTCGTTTTCGTTTTCTTTCATTTTAGAGACGCTGATGCGCTCAGAACTGCTATAACTTGCTTTACTGGTTTCGGGTACGGAATATCATTGAGGTTTCATCATTGATGCTTACTGTTGAATAGGCGAGTGCTCGTTGAAGCTGTCTTTTAAACGGGCATGTGTTCATTGAAGCAAACTGTTAACGGGCGAGTGATCTTTAGTGAAACGCGCTATTAAACAGGCGAGTACTATACTGCTCTAGTGCGCTCTTCAGAGCTTAGCTTAGCTGTTGTGCTGCCTCTGCTTTTGTTCCAAATATCGAAAAAGAAAGTTGTATTTCGTATTCTCATATCGTTATGGAATGGTAACCGAAGGCAAATGACTCATTCTATCTTTCTTATTCACATTATCCACCTATCATTGTTACTTTAAGTAGAAGTACGGTATAGGCTAAGTGATCTTGATGTTCCTCCTCTAACTTCAAAAGGGACTGGTAATTTTTTCGCTGAATTTATTGAGTGAATGAATGATATGTAACGTGATTATTGAGAGACTCTTAACTATGCAATTGTATTCGTACTGTCCCAGTATCCTTGAATAAGCTTTTGCGTTACTCGTTGAGCTTGACCCTGTCAGTAAGATTTGATGATATTTCTAGTAATTTGTATGGAATTACACCCTCGAGTTATTGTCCACACGACACATCCTTGTCGTGTCGTTGAACCATGTACTAGACCTATTTGGTTCACTCCAACAGAGTTGAAGTACAATGCAACGGAATAGTCTTTTGAAAGCGTTACAGTTTCTGTCATGACACGTGAGCGCATCGGGATTGTGTGGCTTACTTAAGCTTCCTTTTTGAAGGGAGACACTCAGAGATTTTAAAAATCTAGCATTATAACTCGCGAAAAATTAACCAACTGACGAAGGCTGGCAGAAACGTGTTTCTGCATAACCCGTTGCTTAAAATTAAGCTCGCGAGTAAAAATAGCATTCATTTACAGTGTATGAGAGATGTAGAAACGGGAATACATGTCAGGCGCGGCCGCGCTGCTGGATTGACTGAACCCTTTATGGACCCAAACCGAAAGAACCATGCGTACCTATTTCCTAAAGATGCTGCTAATTTTTCACAAGAAGCCAAATGCAATCTTATTGTATGTATACATGAGACTTCAGCTAATCTTCCGTAACGAGCTAAATGTTACCATATTGCCTATACAATTACGACTACCGCTAATTTTCTTAGAAAGCTTTATGTAGTTTTTCGTAGAGAGCTAATGTCATTTTTATTGCTAAAATGCTGTGCCCGTTATAGGAGAAATAACTGAATGACAATGTTCGAACAGCACACATCAGCAGCAACAGCAGCACGAGCGCCGCCCCCAGCGAGAGCTGCGGACCGTCAGTACAGGGGGCGCTGGTTGCCTCAGCACTGCAGCCTGGGGCTGTGGTGCGCCACAAGCTGCTCGTCCGCTCCCTCACCGCTGCTGCCCGCACATTCACGCTCACGGTGAGGCCTGAAGTCTTGTTTGTAGTGAGGCTGTTGGCGGTTAGCGAGGTGTATTTACTCCGACTTCTCGTGTCTAATTTTAGTGTAGAACCCAGTACTTCGTAGATTATGGAAAGATTTTTGGAAAAACGAGCTTATAAATCTACTAAAATTACTATTAACTGTTGACAGTAGGTCTGAAAGTCCCAAATGTTTATTACTTTTAGCTCATATTGATGCCACAGATGAAATGTTGCATTCTATGTTGAGGCCTCAAATCTAAATGAGGAAATTGTACGCCCCAAAGGCGCACTGCACAAAAGTCATGATAGAAATAATCCCCTCAGCAGGGGGCATCGGATAGGCAATTGGGTTAGGTGAGTTGGGTTACCTCAACTATAGATAGGCCTTCGAGACGTCTTTTTATCTTTCATGGGACCATTTAGGATGGACTATTAGAGAACGGGAAATCTATGTACTAGCTGTGTTCCTTCACAGGATCCCCTGCTCATCAAAGCAGGAAGTTAAAAATGAATGGAAAGGACTAACAGGAGATAGCGAAGGTGTAAAAATTAAAAGAACTAATTGCTTCTTTCAAATTTCACACCATTTTTGCTATCTCTTCTGGGTTTTTATTCTTAACTGTCTCTAAAGCAAAGGATTCTGTGAAGACACACACCTTGTGTATAGATTCTTGTTCTCTAATAGTCCATACTAAATGGTCCCTTTTCTTTCCTTTCGTTAATCACATATATGTGGTTACTGAGCTTTAAGCTAACTAATAATCTATCAAGTCTGATATATATATATAGAAATATTTGTGCAATCCGATAGAATCTCGGTACTGAACCCAGTAGTACCGAATCGTGGTCAAAGCAATTGCAAAGAAATATTCTTTGCAGAACATTCTTGCCCGGGCTGCAGAACATTCTTGCTTGGGCTGGTTACATTTTTGACATTCTTATTTTGCGTTTGAGTAGAGCGTAATGGTGATTTGTATGGCATCATTGTTTTGATGGCGCGTTGCGATTGCAGTTGCACTGCACCAAGACTGTGGAGGCAGAGCCCGGGCAGTGGGTCCCGTGCCTTGCTGTGCACACCTCCTCGATCACCGTCACTGCTGCTGTGCCCTTCCATGTGAGTGTCGTGAACGCAGTGCGAGTGTGCACGCTTGGGCGTCCTAATTACAGGAGTATACTTCTTAGAACGGAGCAATAGAGTTCCTCCTCTAGTTCTGTTTCAGAAATTGAACTTCAGCTCTAATTTTATTTAGCGAAGGTGTGTTGTCATGCAACTCGAATAAACATGTTTTGAAAGTAGAAACAGTGAGAGTCGTTTTGAGAGACCTTGGCACGCCTGCAAACTGAGTTTGCTAGAAGTATGCGCTGGACACAATTATAAATGGATAGGCCGTGTGGATCATTGGTAAAATTTTGTCTCTTTGTTGATAGGTACCTGGGCTTGTTCCAGTCTCTTCTGAAGTGTCAGGTTTGCTTTTCCCTGGGCCTGATCCAGGGTCTATTAATGGTATTCTGTGCCCCAGGACTTCGCCATTCATTTTGATTTTCGCACTCATGCTTACTTTACGTAATTCATCACTGAGCATTGCTCGTGCTCGATAAATCTATCGAGACCTTGCTTGCGTGTGTATACAAGGCACTATCCTCGTAATTAATTGAATTCATACTTCAAGCTCAGAAAATGATTTAGGTTACATGTTTTATAGCCTCCATCTGGAAAACGTAAAACTAAGATTTTGTTTTATATTCTTAAGATTCCCTCAGGATGTTTGAAAATTAACATCATGTTTTGGTAATGCATCACCGTGGCATAAATTTTTGAATACACTATTACTTATATGTACGTTACCTCCAAAATCACGCAACCTCTGGACCCGCAGCTTGTCAGACCATTTTGCTCCATTTTTACAGTCGTTACTGGGGACGTCAGCAGTTGGACTTCGTCTATTTTTTCACCACTTCTATCATTTCAGCATCCTTTATCTGGTGTAGCGTTAAAGTATTTGTAGTAGAACAATTAAGCTGGTTTATAGGTCTTGCCGAATGACAGAATTTCGTATTCTAGAGTTTTTTCCTATAGTACAATAGGCTCATGAGTTGTTACCGCCAGGTTGACGTGTCGTGCGAAAGTCTCCAGACGCCTGCACAACCCCAGCCTCAGGGAGGGGCGCCCTACGTGAGGGTGAACCAGCCCTTCTTGGTGACGGCGCGCGTGGTCTGCTCCTCTCACGTGCCGGTCACACTTCATTCTTCCAAACTTATGCTCGTCAGTCTCTCAGGAACTGCCTTCAATGCTCATGTCTCACGAGCTAACTTCAATGCTCGTGTCTCATGAGCTAACTTCAATGCTCGTGTCTCATGAGCTAACTTCAATGCTCGTGTCTCATGAGCTACCTTCAATGTTCGTGTCTCATGAGCTACCTTCAATGCTCGTGTCTCATAAGCTACCTTCCATGCTCGTCAGTCTTTCAGGAACTGCCTTGAATGCTCATGTCTCACGAGGTACCTTCAAAGCACGTCAGCCAGCCTCTCTTGAACTTCATTTAGTCCTCATCAGCGTCGCCAGAGCTTTCTTGGTGGCACAATTTGTTTGTTGAGTGCACAAGTTCTATAACATTGAGTGTGCATATCAAACTATGAATAAGGATCAGGCTGGAACACCTACCTTTAAATGACGATGCGTAGATGTATCAAATGCCGTTCATGCAATAGACGGATACGGTGATATAATAAATTACGTTAAATCAATACGCTCCTAAAGAGACTGAAGGTTTTGCATAAAATCAAGTTTTCACCTGCTGTTGGAATCTATTATAGTCTCATAACATGACCTAGTCTTGTTAGTTGCATCCTGGCCAACGATATGATCGATCGTCCGCCATCTTGTCTTCATATGTCAAACCAGTGTCCAATTTGCTATAGTAAATTTTGAAACTATGTTCATAGGCAGTTCGTAGAAAGGAAGGAAGATGACTGAAGACACATTTACATAGTAATGATCCAGATTTAATATCTTGACTCTCTTGAGTGAAAGCTTTTGTAAAGTTACCCTCATTCCACCCAAATTTCAGTGTTTTATACCTCACTTTACTTGCTAGTTTTACTCTGTCACTCCCTCAACCCGCTAAACGCTGAATAAATTTCTCGCTAACTAACATTATGTTTGGTGTTAGTCAGTTTGGATGAATGTAACTTTAACGGGTTACCTGTAATAGGAGCTTTATGCGCCACATTCGTTACCAAAAATGAAATTGCGACAATTAGAGTAAAGCCGAAATTATGTGAAAGTTAAATTTACGTGGGACTGGAGAGTCCCATTATGGCTTAAGGGTTAACGAGACGCTTTCCTTTTCTTATTGGTTCGTAAGCCACCACGGTGCTTCCACATTTTCCTCTCTTAATCGGCCTCCCGTGCTGCAGAGCTCTGGTGTGGAGTCGTGCAGCGGCGGTGCAGGAAGCAGCTGCAGCGGCTGCATCTCTGCGTGCAATCTCGGTGCTGGAGAGACAGCGAGCGACTGCTTCTGCGTGCAAGTGACTGCGTGCCAGGCCCCGCAGCTGCAGCTCGGTCACTTCCTCCTGCACTGGAGCAGGTGAGCGTTTCGGAAAATTTAAAGTGTTTCTTAAGCGACACGTTAGTTCTGTGTTATCGACGTATCGAATTTTTTCCTAGGTTTTTTAACGGATTTGAAATTTTGTTTTCTAGTAATCAGTGTTCAACTAATCGAATTACTAATGTGTGTACCTCCTGTTCATGCTTCTTTCAGTTTGTAACTTCAGTATTTCCAGCTGCTTGAATCTTTAAGATTGCATTCAATCCAGGCCTAATTTTCTTAAGTCTCATACAGTGTTTCTCAGCTTTGTGCTCTGCAACTTTGTGAAAATCATTCTCATGCTCAAGTCTCTCAATGGAGGTTAGGCCACAGGCAATAGGGCTAAGTTAGTTAGGTTTGTCTGTCTTATTGTGTGGCATTGGCGTTCTCAGGAGGTCACTGTTAGGTTACCTCAAATTTAGGTAGACCTTTTGGACTTTTATCTTTCGTGCCCATTTTGCTTCTTTTTATTCTCATGGATTCTTCACTGATTATTCTTCATCTTTCCTTTCTCTTCCATCTTACCTTGGTGTTTTAATGCTCAGAGAATCTCGTTTGGGAGTACACCTGTGCACAGATTCTTCTTTTTACAGTCCGTACTAGATGGTCTCTTCTTTTTGCTCTTTGGATTACATTTTATGTGGATGGGAAAATTTAAACTGTTTAATAATCTAATCTAATCTTTTATTTTATTCTTCATATGGCAGCAAAAATGGAGAGTAAGCTCAAATTTTTCATGATGGTGGTCTGGAATTTAGGAAATGCCTATGTTCTGCAATTTAGGGAATAAGATGTACAATTTGTGGAATACCCATGATGCGTAATTTAGGGAATACCTATAGTCTGTAATTGGGGGGAATACCTATAGTCTGCTATTGAGAAAATACCTATACATTGAGTCACTCGCAATGCTTTATTGGAGAGCTGATAACGCGCCCACGAAAACATCTCTAGACATTTACTTGTGCTTTTCATTTGTTTCATGCATTAGGTTTGCTCCACATGCCCTCGTTACACCGAGTGACTCCATCGTTCCCGTACAGACGCAGTCCAGTCGCCGCAGAAGACGGCGGCAGCTCACCACGCCCTGTGACGATGACTGTTGCGTTGCCGACGGTGAGCGTGTGGAGCGAAAGCGTCCTGGTGGAGGGTAGTGCCCCTGCCAACTGCTCGCTGCACTGCCCCGCGCCCCTGCGCTACTGCGTCACCAACCACTCGCTGCACAGCCTCGAGTGTGTCATTACCATCGAGCAGTCGCAGTGCTTCATGCTCGCCGGCAACCAGCAGGTTTGTGGGCCGTCTCTCTTCCTCGTGTTAGAGCGGCGGTTCCCAACTTTTCCTACGACTGCACCTCTAGCAAAACTTTGCTGTGTCCTCGCATCCTCTTCAAATTTATTTTTACTTAAGGATACAGAGGTAAAATAGTGCTGAATTTGATATAAAGAAAGGAAAATATTTCACGCTTAAAGTGTCTCTCGAAAATATATTTGCACCTCATTTTAGAATATCAATAATTCGTCTAATGTGAAGCTGATTTTAGCTCAGTTTGTCTCGTTAAATGCATACCTGAGTCAGTATGTTGTATTCATTGTTCCTTGATACATTGAAACATTTATATACCCCAAGTAATTTACATCAGATACAGGTTTACAATCAAATAAGGAATGACGAAGAACCGGGATCAGGATATATACCACATGTGGGCTCGAATAAGCTACAAGGCTTCTAGGGCAGCCTATATAGAAATAAAGGACTTTAATCTTCCAGGAAAGTACGCGTGTGGATGATAATTCTTCATCATATTATGTGGATTTGAAGAAATTATAGGATTTTGCAGGAAAAGATTAGATTAGAGGACTTCAGATCTTTTAAGGAGACCATTCTCTATCTGTGATGCCTGACAAACGAAACGTTTTCGCATTAAATATCTGAATTACTCTGAGCGGCTCCAGCAGCTTTTCAATGTGGAGGGATTTTCCCGGGCTCATGCGTATCGATTTTTTCTGCTGAACAATTGCTGTTTTAAAATATTCTTCCTTGGGAGGTCCTTTCTGTCTAGTCTCGTCCGTCCGTGCCAAACTTCACCTGTGCTACGTTTGAAATTCGCCCGCTTCAATTTTTTTCTACTTTGTGGTGGATATTCCTGAGTCATATTTCCTCTTTAAATCTATACTCTGCCGAAAGACAACTACTCCTACCTCAGCGAATAAAAGCTCCCATACTTTGGTGTCACTGTTCTGTGTTGATTTGCTTCATTCATGTTGACTCTTGCCTGCCAGATCCGGGTGCGGCTGCTGTCACAGCAGGAGCAGCAATTGCAGTACCTGTTGTACCCTGTAGCGTGTGGTACTCTGCCCTTGCCCCGCATCTCTGTCACTGTGGAAGCGAAGGCAACAGCTACCCGCACGATGACTCAGCCGGTCATCGTCGTTTACAGCAAGACCTTACCTTCACATCTCCTCGTTAAGGTGAGTCTTGCTCTGTCCTTGCAATATTGTTATCCTGCCTAAGTTGCTAAATAGAGGTCAAGGATAAGATAGCTGTGGCTATTGGCTTGCTTTTTTTGTGAGGGACAGGCTCACTATTTGTTCACAATTTGTAGTTCTTGTGAGTGATAATAACCCTCAATTTGTGTGCATTTGATGATTTACTTGTTATTGTTGTAAGTTTTCAGAACTGACGTGCTCTGACTTATACATATCATTGTTCTGGCAACTTGGCATATTGGCCTAGGATGGCGTTGGGCAAGTAACACACACTTTGTGTATGCCTGCTTTTGCTAAGGTCCTGTAAAAGCTCCCCTCACAAAGCCTCAGGGACGACCGCCGGTCCATGCTGTGCTGCGTGTACAGCTGGACGGATGTTCGTTGCACGAATGCTGATCAGAGCGACTGTCCAGCAGGACGAATGTCTAGCCTAACGGGTACCGAGTTGAAAGATTATAATCTTTCAACTCGGTACCCGTTTGGCTCAATAATGGTCAATGATTATTGACCAAAACTGGTTGAGTAAGACAAATGTTGAATGGGGTGGAAAACTAATGTTGAAGTGTTCGAATGTTGCCTACATGTATTAATTTAAAGCTGGATTTCATAGCGATAGTTATTCCTGTTTCGACTTGTATTCGGCCGTTGATGGCTTCATTGTCCCCGCCGATCACTGGATAACAGGATTTCTTGCGCTGAGCTTAGAAGGAACAAGGAAATAGTTTCAATGCAGCAGCTCGGTACTGCATCAAAGGTAATAATTTTATGAGCTTTTCTTAAATATTGTTTACCTTTATTTTCGTCACAAAAAGAAAAGGTGCTATCTTTATTCTGAGGGTTTGAGGTACTATGGTTGCAGCGATTTGCCCTACTTATCTGCTTGCAGGTTGAGCCGTATATAGACGTTGAGGTGCACCTAATCTTGTCATTATACCCTCTGAGGTGTGAACACTTTCGAAAATTATGAAATCCCATATTGTTCCTCCTGAGTATTACCTTTACACTGTCTTAAAGTACAGTGTCATAGGTACGTTCAAATTTTCTTTATTTTTTCCCATGATAAACTTTCTGAACTTTACATTCTTTCATCCACAGCCTCAAGAACTGCCCCTGCTGCCGTCTGCACGGCCGAGCTTGCCTGCCACTCAGACTGTGTAACGATGAAAATTGTGTCTCTCTTGAAATTGAAAGTTATCTTAAACTTGCAACTCTTTGAACATGAGAAATTGTATGTTATGATACCACGTAAACTTGCAAGTTATGTTACTACGAATAATTGCAAGATAAGTTAGCTATTTGGTCTACGATCACCGCTTAATTATTGAACAGGTTTGGTCTGCGTGCTGGCTCTGCGGAAATCAGTGTCCGTAGCGTAGAAAATTGCCTCGGTATCATGTTGTGGCATTTCTGATTCCGCGAGACCGCGCTGAATACAACAAAATCGTTCATGAATTTAGTGACAAAAAAATATGGTGTAGCAAGAATAAATTTTTAAGTATTTCCATCTAGTCCACCATCGTCGGAATCTGAAATAATCTACTGTACGGTATTGAGACTGCATGATATTCGCTTCCATGGAGAACATTTCCATGGTGTAGACCAGTGCCACTCAGAGTGATGGTCTGCGCACTCTGTGATGGTCTCCCCAGAGTGCCGGTACCCGAGCTGTCAGATACTCGTGCCGGATTTGTATGTTCTGATGTTGTATTATTTCTTTACTTGTTTACGAAATAAATAGAATATAAAAATTAATAAACGTTACTTATAGTCTTATGTATGTCGTTTCCAGTATAAATTGATATTTCTACGAAACATTAGGGGTATATGGCACATTAAAGAAAATAACGGTTCACTACATCAGATGATTTAAGAAGCACTGCTGTGAGCGACGACAACCTTCAAAGCCTTTTTCCTACTTTTCTTGCTCTGAATTAGGGCTGTGTAAATATTCACAGATCATCAGCATAGGTGTATAGATAACGACGTGCTTCGAGAAATATGTTATTTGCGTTCTGAAAAATTGCGAGAATTCTGATGCCTGTGTCTACTCGACATGAGTGGGTGACTGCATACATTGTTCTGGGCGGCCTGCCGAACATGGGACCACTCTGTAGCCGTCGTCGATATCTGCTTTTGTCCAGTAGAAAAATGTTGTGCAGCAATCGACTAATGGAAGTTTGATCAAATCGAAGCAAGTATCAGATTTATTTTGAAATTGATTCTCTTGGTTATGGCTTTCCCGCTCGTTTTTTGCTCTGAAAATTTCATAAAGATTCAAAAACTTCTTTTCTTCTTCATCGAAAGATGCTCATTCTCGCTGTCTATTATCTGGAAACGTGCACTTCTAAACACTTTTAATTATGTAGAGCTCACAATTGACTGAGAATATCGTCCGATAAAATTTTGTTACTTCATGGTGACCCACGTTACATTCCTGCCCGGCTTTACGTACTCGGTCTTACCGAGTTACAGCCTTCTCAGTAATGAGCTCTTGCTGCAGTCATTACAGGAACTAACTGCACTTGGGCACTATTCCTCATCTAGATTGTCCCAATAGTGGGCGTTGACTCACGGCTGTTTGTAGCTGTTTTCAAAGGTAGCTTGAATGAGTGTTGATTGGACTTATGTTTAAAAAAAGAAGTGTGCCTTGCTCTAGTTCGACTCCTGAGGACATCCCTGATGCGTAGACGCGTGCAACCTCGATGTCAGTGAATGCTAACAGCGCCATAATGTGATAGCAATGTATGCTGTCCTGACTTGAGCTCTGCACGGGCGCAGGTTGTGTGGAATATTGACCCGTCGCATTTACCTTGCTTTATCTCGCTAAATTTGATTGTCTAGAATTTAACGTGTTTTTTTTCCTATTTTCTCCCATCGACATCTAGAGGAGGAAGTTAGCCTCTGGGTGAGGGTAATGTTGTGGATAAAAATGCGAGTTCTTCAGTTTTTCCCTCGCTGAAATATATGTGACTACTTATTATTCAAAGCCTTAGGCGTGTGCCATCACACCCAAGGGCGGATTGAAGCGAGGCAGATAATTAGAAAAGAAGGTATTTCTAGTCTTGCCCTATCAGTTGGTGACGCGTTATCGACCTATTGGTAAATGTGACTCTTAAAAGTTCTTAACTCTACATAATTTAACACGGCGAGAATAATAATAACCATACCTATTGTGTTATATCTTCTGATATGTAGTGAGTTATGATTGTTGTTATCCTCTTATGTACTTTCGAAGGATATTCTTGCTAATTGACTCGTTAGGTATTATCTCTATTATCTCGCTAACAAGTTTACGTAATGAAATAAATTTACGCAGCCTTTCAGTGTATCTTAACACCAACTGCAGGTTGGCAAACAGAAATGGGAAATTTTGAACTAATTAGTGAAAAATATAAAAAAATATGAAACTTTATTTGATGCCGAAAATACGTTCTACAAAAGGGGATATTTCATTGGACATCACTTTTTAAAAATTAATTAAGTCTAGACCCCCGAATCTAGTCCCACTTTAAGACCTAGATTGAAGAATATATCGCCGACATCTCGCAGAACACAAAGCGTTGCGCTGCTCTCAATTTTCAGAATGGACTCGCTGTGTGTGCGCGGCGAAATGGCAGCCCTCAACTGGAGTAATCTTTAGGAGGTGATTTCTAAAGAAATTTTCTCTTTTAGTACGCATTCTGAGCATCAAATAGAGTTTTGTAAATTTCTGTTTATATCAACTTTTCCCGTCTCTGCACCGCTATGTGTCTCAGTATGGTGGGATTATGTCAGGTGAAGCTGCCGCATAAATATGTTTGCTGGAAACTTGCATTCCGCTGTAGCAGCCAAACGCAGCGATAGAAGAAGGTTGCTACCTCTAACTAGAAAAGAAAAGAGTTGGTATTTCTATCCAAATTTCTTTCTCGTTTCACTTGATTCACCACCGTGGTTGCCGCAAAACTTAGCATTGGTAGCAGGAATTGTGCCTGATTCAATAAAATATTGCCAGCACACAGGAACGTAGGATTTCAAATGTCTTTGGTTTGATTTTAAATCCGTCAGTTTTGCAGGTTTCGGTCCCCATAAGCTTACTTGGTTTTGAGGACTGTTCGACAGAAATTGTACAGAGTATCATCTGACGGTGTGTTTCATAACTCACGCATGGGTCATTTGTTCACGTTCGTGTCGACATTTATCCTGTACGCTTCAATGAAAAGCGTCCGATCATTCGCCGCTCAACATCCCGTTACCGAACCTGATGTTGAGTGCTGTGATCTCTGGACGCCTGAGTGGTGCAGTGTTGGACTGTTACGGAAGGCTGCTGGGAGCACCCTGCTCAAAGCTGACTGCAATTGTATTGCAAATTTACATAAGGCTGCAGCGAGTTTTACGTACAGACGAGCTGCAGTCTCTTGATAAAAATAATGTGCACGGTATGTCGTTAGCTAACTGCAAAATGTCACTGTTTTATTTTATTTTGTTATTGCTCTTGACTTCGTACCGACATTAATTCTTTACGTTACCACATAAGAGACAGTATGAGATAACTTTTCTATTCTGAAAGTAAATCAGGATAAATCAAAATTATAATGCCTTTATTATGTGAGTGATTCGTGAAAACATTTACTAGCGAAAATATGCTAAGCAAATTAGTGATTCCTGATTTACTAATGTTAGCTACTTTTCTCACTATTTATTTCTCTTCTTTATTACTTGGCATTTACTCAAATTTTATGTACGTTTTGCAACCTGAGAATATTTCTGGGAATACATTATTTTAATGTTTGTATCATATTTATTATTCTAAGTTTGTTTCTATACGAGTTGTGAAGTATTTGTACAATGCTGATTTTTGAATAAACGGTTGATGGAACTTTCGTATCATTTATCTGTTCCTAAAAGCAGCGCTTAACATCACTCGATATAATTTTCCAGTCGGGCTCACAAAGTGTCACAACAACTGATGGTTTTATTCTTATTCTTACAAATTTCTTCTTCGGTTAATTTTAACGATTAAGGCGCCTATCTACATCGTGAGCTACGTCCAATAAGTTTTTCTGATACATTGCAACCTTTGTTCAATTGTGTCCCTTATGGTAGGGTTATACCAAGCGTATGCCACGTGTTAGTTCTTCACGCATGACCAAAAACTCACATAGTATATATGTACATTTTTTGTGTTATGGTGACTTTTTCTATCTGAGTAAATCTTGCGCATTTTCCTGCACACCCTTCGCGTTATCGTGAGCTTCATAACCACTTCGGTAAACGGCCCTAAAAGGCTACCGTTGGTGACAACGGATTGCTGGACTATGGTTTTATCCACGGTGTGTTCAAATTCCAACTTATGTGTTCGCGTGATATGAGAAGTAGAGTTGCATCATAAATTCACCGAAGTCCCCAATTGTACCACATTTCCCATGCGCTTGCAACTACCATTTTTCATTCGTGAAATAGAACGCTTTACTTCATAGCAAACTTTGTCTGAATGGATGAGCTCATTGGAACTTCTTTGCTTATCATATACTAAACTAATGTTATTTTTCCCAGATTAAAAGTCCAACGCTGAGTGCATGCGGTGCAATTGTAAGGTAAATCTGCATAATTGCCTCCTATGTGTGTTGTGGCAACTTGAACGGTGTACCTCCTGAGGGGGAGGCATAGGATAGGCCATAGGCAATAGGGTTAGGTTCATGGTTGAACTACGAACATTACGTAATTCCACCATGGTTAGGGTAGTTAGGTTTGTCTATCTTTTGTTATGGGGACTGGCGTCCCCAGAGGATACTATTAGGGTACCTCGGTTTCAACTTGCTATTCGGGACTTCTGCCTTTCGTGCCCATTTGGCTTTTTCTCATGTTCATGCCTTCTTCGCAGACGATTCCGTATCTTTTCTTCCTCTTCCTTTTTCACTTGCTGTTTCTATGTGCAGGGGATCTTACGTGGGAAACACGTGCTTAGATTCCACATTCTCTGAAGTCCATTATAAATGGTTCCTTGTTTTTCGGTGCGAGATAGTGAATTCCAAAAGGGCTGCTATCCTTACTTGTATGGTGTATACCACAAGGTTTACTTTTAATTTATTCAATTTTCAGCAAAAAGAAACAAAAAATGTATGTATAGGTGAATGAGTAATGGAAATTTTTTTGCTTAATTGCGATCTCACGTCTGGCAACATTTTCGTGGTGATGCCCTCACGGGTTTAGTGCTCTGTGTCGCTAGTGAATGGAGGCTGAGGACGAGGGAGATATAAACCTTTCCTCCGTGGAAACTTAACATCTACAGAAATCCAGGTAGTCCTCGATATTTGTCGTTCATGCTTAGCACACAATTTTATTTGTGTCCATAATATTTTAAATACCTACATACACAGAAAAAAAATTAAGTAAAAAATAAAGTTTATGCGCGAACTACAATGAAATCGTTCATAAAACACGTGCGACGTATATCGCGGACTACCCCATAAACGGTCCTTCGTTAAAGTGTGATACGATCAGCATGCTATGCGGGACTTATACGCTTTAAACGCAATAATTTAGATCGTTTTCATTCAACCCTCTATTTTCTATTATTTTATCATCATACTTACTATTCTTGGTAATCTGGACTGAGAATTTTCATTCTTTGTTTTCCACACACAAGGCCGTGAAATTACAGTATCTGTTGATTTAAATCACTTGTCGTACCGTTTTAATTATTTGTTAGGTTTAAATACACTAATTTTTTATTATAGTTAAAATTTTTAGTATATTTATTCGAATAGAAGTAAGAACGTTTAATTACTTAATACTCAGTGCACTTCATGCTTTTTTGGAGGACTTTCCTTCTACTGCTTTTCCTCGTGACGGTGGTTTAGATGCGACTTTCCTGTCCTGGTCGCACCCGCAAAACTCGCGCTGGCAGTCACGTGCTCAGCATCCGGAGGTTTTTGTCGAGAATTCTGAACCCGATCGTGGAAAAGCGGCAGTTAGCACTCGCTGTCAAATATCCGTGTAAAAACACTGATGTTCAACAGATGCTCACTGAGGTTGAGTCGGGTAAAATAGAATGAAAACATTTCAATGTATTTCTTCAAAGGCCACTATCTCCCGGTTCGTTTGCTACCTCGAGACAATCGTTTATGGGCTTCTCCTTGTAGAACGGATTTGATTTTTTCTGTGTGCGAACGAAGTTTACGAATCAAAAGGACACTTGTGGCTTTAGAGTTATGTTGTATATTAAAAAGGAATAGTACCGCAAGATGGGACACAAGTTTTACATCTCTGTAGCCTCTATAGTTCATGAGATTTTGTAGTTGTAATTTTGCTTGAAACTCTTAACAAACTTTCAACTGGGTCATCAACGCTGGATAGAAAACAAAAACTAAAACTTTTGAAAAAATTGTAGCGAGAAAAGATTTTTGTCCAGTTGCTATCTCATCAAAAATAATAGGATGTAGAGATAGATGAAAAGTATGTTGTACACGTATCACCATTTCGATATCAGAGAATTTCTTATTTGATTCTTGAACAAACTGCAATACCTTATAAGGCAGATATTTTCACAGTTTTTTTTCAAGTGTATTGAACTGAGAATAATGATATCTAGGTTACCTAGTGCCCAGTCCAGTGTGGTACAGTGCGAACTATTCATAACAGCGACGTCTGATGCCTCTGGACCTGGGCAGTCAAGAATGGACCACTCGGCACACTCCTGATGCCATTTTATATTCTTTTCCATTCTGTTTCATTCTGATGCACGTCATCAAATTCATCGTGCAGAGATATGTGAGAACGATGCGGTCCCCTTTGTCAGGGAGGGAAAGGAAGAAATAAACTCGTGATATTCCTATCAATAACGCTGGCTATTTTTGTAATCTACGTGTAAAACTGCCGTAATAAATTATTTTACTTATGTTATTGTTACGAACTCTTCCTAGAATCTTCTAAAACAGTGAAGCGACAGAAATTCTTAAAATAATTCAATTTTTAAAATTCTGTTGTTCCTAAGATTCTCGTACGGTTATGATCATCTGCTGATACATACTTTTTCTAGTTTATATGAAGAAACAAAACAATCAAAACTTTATGCTGTTCCCCCAAGGTAGTGTAAGTTATTCCTTTAATGGTACAGCTCTGACGCTCTTCATCTAAGGCAATGTCAACAATAAGAGCGCCTCTAGCGCTGCATTTCTGCATCGTCATCACGGAGCTCGCGGCTGCTGTGCAAAGCAGGTGCGTCATATTTCAATGGGATTTATTCTATTAGGATTATCATTTTCAGGTGAGCAGAGACGCTAAAAGTATACATTGATGGTCAGAGCTATTAAAATTTTACGTCTCAATGTTGGTTTGAGATTGGTTGATCTCACATGAACATTCACATCATAAGACTTGTTTTTCTTTCGCCCAGCGCAGCAGAAATTCCCCGACCGCTTGAGAGTCGATTGTGTGTCGCACGAGCTCCACTATGGTAAATGCGCTTTCATTTCTTGGAACTGTGAAATTTCAGAGCGTGATCATCGCTTGTTTTATTCGAGCACTAGATACGTTTCTAAAATTACAAGCTGATCTGACCGTTTGCACGAAAAACTTTTACATATGATGTGATTTCGCTTTTACTTTTATTACTGATAACTTACTTTTTGTGTGAACACCTAGTGCTCGTATTAACAAATAAATGACACTATAACTGAATAGAGATTTCACTTCTTACGTATAAATTAATGTGTTTTCAGTAACGCTGATGTTATTAGTATTCCTGGGGATCAACATCTAGAGTTCTTCATGTTTTAGATCATACAAAATACGTGGAAATTTTTTTCTATTTAGGCCCCAATGCCTGAGGTTGAACGTGCGCCCTTCGTGCTTGCAGGACTCTAAATTTTTACTTTGATGCGAGGGATACGATTGCGGAGTACTACATTCTATTATCAACCTTCATGACACATAGGATTTGTGTGGAGTCATTAAGTGATTGAATTCGGAATAAATCAATTTAAATTTTTTACAATGTAAAAAAATGTCATGGTCAATTAAGTGCACCAAAGCTTTAATGGTAGCCTGTAATTACTTTCTGAGATAGAAGTACGTTTCTTGAAATTTAACGTAANTATATATATATATATATATGTATATACATAATTTACTTCCCACACCCATCAGTACTTTACAATAGTACGTTATAAGTTTATGCTTTTACTCACACAAAAAAACGTGAAAAACTTAAGGAAAATCATATTTCATCAAGCAAACGGTGTAAAACAGGAACATTTATGAAATATTTTAGAATAAGAAATAGAAATTTGAGTCATTCGTGCTCTTTAAAGTTCCATATGAAAAAGTGTAAATTTCTGGCCAAAAATTTAATGTTCGCACAATCAAATCTTGTTTCCCCCCCATTGATAAATAAAGGTAAAGAATGAAATCATAAAATTAAGCATTAAACTTCTGTTATTTTTTACCTTCGTTCCGGCAGACCCATGCTTCACATGTGCCTGTGGTCCAGCGGTGCTGGAGGAGGCTCACAAGTTTACACCTCCGGCCTGGCGAGAGGGAGAGTGGAGAACTGGAGAGCCAGTTGGCTTCCTGAACTTACGATTCCTGTCTTCACGAACTTCTCAGGCAACATGAATCGTATGCCGGAAACAAAGCTTCTCGGAGCCATCGAGTCTCAAATGAACAATACCATTTTGCGAAATGAAGAAAGAGAACCAGCTGAAATTGATATCAAGAATAAATGTTCAAATGATCATTGCAAGCGTCTGACAGAAACTCGTTCCCAAGACAGAGAATCTCGTTTTCATCATTCGCGTAGTGAAAAGCCTTTTGACGAAAGCAATCTCGGTTACGAAATGAACTTCCAGGATTGTTTCAACTTTGCTCTCCGGAGAAATTTGAAATTTAAAATGTCTCAAAGTTCTGTTAACATAGAAAACTTACGAAACTACATTTCTCCCCCAGTACTAGTAAATGATCCATACAATTTTCAATCAAATCTCACTCGATCAGATGGAATAGTCTTGCGTGTCCTTCACGAAGTTTCAGGAGCAACTTTAGCGGAAAGAGCTTTTCCTACCTGGGAACTTTTTACCTTTGGAGCACATTTAGGATGGTGGCTGGAGAAACTACAGCCAGGACGAATTGCATGTCTAACCGTACGTAAACTGGGCATGGTAGGATTATGGTCCGTGCAACATCGTTTAAAGGAAATGGGATCTGTTTTTGTTGACATGATTCCAATTGCTGATATGTGGATATGGGTGTGGGTTGTTCAAGGTAAAACCCTCGTAGAATCCACTTCAAATAAGAAGAGCAACTTATTTGCCAATTTTGAAGTGCATTTGGTGGGAAATCACGTCTTAAAAACTGGTCGTATCAGTAACCAAATTGATTTTCCAACAGACACGAAACAGAGTGTTTTTTCAAGCACTGCGATAGAAATATCCTCAAAACCTCTGATAAAGCACGTTGATGAACATCAGATATCTTTACTTCAAAGAAAAATGTATGTTAAAGGAATTTTTGCTGGTCAGCCTTCCAACACGTTCGCAAATGAAATTGCTATGGGAAGAAAACTGTGCAACACTTTGGAAGGCTTTGGGAGGTTTTGTTCGGCAAATTTTCACGCTACTTTTCTCGAGCGCATCAACAAACCTAAAGGAAATATTGCACCAAAAATCGCCATCGTTTTGAGCGCAGGAGTGCGGCTGGAATATATACTGCATACAACACTCCATCTTTTCGAGTCTATTGGGATTGAAAAGGAAAATGTAATCGCAATGGTTGGAAGATCCTTCGATACTGGCCACGTAAACGAAAATATTCTAATTCTGCTAAAGTCTCTCACGATTCCATACAGAATAATTTCAGCTGGTGAGCTTGAGTTCAAAAACTCAAGTAATTTTGCTAAAAGTTTCTCCTACTACAAGTCTACTTGGGAGACAGCCTTAGATTATTTCGGCGAAGAATATCAATACTTTGCGTTCCTCGACGAAGACGTCCAAGTATCGGCAGACTGGCTGCACTACTTGAGATACGTAGCACCTCTGCTGGACGAGGATGACTCCCTTTGGTGTGTCACGAGTTCGAACGGAGCTCGACAAAAAGGAGGGGATCCTGGTAGGCTGTTCCGAGCTCAACGTCAACCAGGATGGGGTTACATAGTAACTAGGAAAACGGTCTCTGACGCCTCGAAGGAAATGAATCACGGCGAAGTTTCTTTGTACGACATATGGCTCATGAGTAACTTCGCACGGGGAAGAGAGTGTATTTTCCCGGAAGTTGCACGGAGTATTCACTACGGAATTGGGGAAAATACGATTCTTCAAATCCACCAAATTTACAGCCTTGAAGTTGACTTGTATAAAGGCCCTCCAGTTCCAATGACGCCTTTACACGAACTGAATAAATCTACTTATCTTCTGAACTTAATTAAGGAAATAAGGAAAGCTAAAATTTACAGTGAAGATCCATGCAAACCGGACTTCTTAATGAAAACTTCCCAACACCTACCGGGCCCCCTGGTGTTTCCCTTCTACCTTCCGAATGACTCAGGTTTCTTGGAATGGACGATGCTAGCGGAGTGTATAGGTCTTTATGGACATGCTAGGCCGAATGAGCCGCACTACGTGGTGCCCGTGTCGTTAGCTCGCAATGATACCCTGTATCTGATTGGAATCCCCATGTCTCCTTTGAGCTCATTGGTTTCCAAGGTAAATTTATGGAGGCTGAGATCTGATGGCGACGAAGCATATTTTTTCTATAAATTACCTACTTTCGAAAATCGTACGCTAAATATTCTTGAAGGTAACGTGTTCAAAAGTATAAGCATTTGATATTGCTGCTCTAATAATTCATGCACAATACGTTATCCTATGCAAATTTTACTCAGTCTACTACTGTAACTTCAGTAAGCAATTTAAAAAAAGAACCTTTAATTAATTCCGTTAAATGTATATATTTTCAACGTTGCTAGTGATTTCGTTCATCGACTGATTAATCCAGCTTAGTGTATCTCCGATCGTTTTATATTTAAACTTTATTCGTTAAAATGTAGCAGCTTGAGCATTACCAACGTAACAGATGATGAATTTGTTATCATTATCCCTTTCTTTACCATTCACTAGAAATTCTGTGGTATCTTTTGCATTCTTCCATAAATATCTGCAGGAATTTCCAGAGCACAGTGATTGCTAATTTAGGTGTGCACTGTCGTGAACATCACCGTCATGAACCGCTACTTTGTGCTGAGTTTCTGAACACAATTACCCTTTAGAAATACAAGTCCTGTACTTCATTTTAGCTGCGAGTTCGAGTGAATATTTGCTCAAATGATTGCTTGTCTTAGTGATTTTTGCAACTTCACATGTAAAAAGTGTAATTGGAAGTAGTATTTTTACTGGCATTTACATATTTACTCTTGAATGCTGAAATGCAGTGGCGCCATAGAGAACTCAATACAAGCTTGGAAATTACGTTCGCTGTTTCATTTATGTGCCTTCAATGTTATTATTCTGACCAGCGTTTGTAGATTATAGGCAATTCTTTGAGCATAATAAACAGCTTTAACTCAACATTGAACAACTGTCAGCCGTGATGATCAGCATATGATGCATTCAGTACTACCTTTATTAATGATTCGTACCGTGGTTGAGCCTTAATGGAAAAATTGTTCAATAAATTGATTTAAATTATCAAATAAAAATTAGCAAGGTACCTACGACAAGTAACTAAAGTAGTAACAAACCCTGCCACAACCGTGGACTATCGACTAATGGTAGTCAATCACAGACACACCGTTATTGCTCACCATCAAATAGGTCGCCCTTGCATTGCTCACTGTATCGTTGATATTCATGCATTGCTCACCCATGCATTGCTCACTGTTGCATTGATATTCATGCATTGCTCACCCTTGCATTACTCACTGTTGCGTTGACATTCATACATTGCTCACCCATGCATTGCCTACTCTTCGCTTGCTCTTCACAAATCTCGCTACGGAAGCCATAGAGCTGCTCCAGCGACTCTTTTTCCTCGCCCTCGGTTCTCACAGAAGCCGTTTAGTCTTGTGGTGCCAGTTGTGACTTACCCACCGTAGCACTTCAGTCTTTTCTTCTGGAAAAGCAGTACTATTGTTATATTAATAACCTTGAATGCTATTTTTCAATGATTTCATCTGATCAGTCAATCCGTGGAGCTGACGGACAGACCATTTGTCTACGTTTTTTTAAACAAATGTTCAAGCATTATTACTTTCGATTGTTAACTATAAGCTTAGACTTACATGTGCTCGCGTTACAAAAGGTCAGACACACGCACTTCTTTATGCGGTAGGAGACTTCTGAAGAATTTCACAAAAGGATCATAGTTATAGGGAATTAACAGTTACAACTCCAGGAAAATTACTTTATTTCGTAGCAGCTGTTAATTGAAAAAGCTTCAACATGTAATTGTTGTATCACTTTGAGCGCGTTGAAGAATTGCAGGGAATGCTCTTCAGATCGCTGCTCCAAATAAAAATTTTACAAAAAAATTGCCCATTCAAGTTGCGTTTTAGCAAATATACATATTTCCAGGTATTTCCTCTGCAATACCTTTAAGACTCGTTAATAAATATGTGATGGACAGTTAAGTGAATATTACCTGTTTTTGAAGATAAAAAGTTTGAGATAATTAGAGCGCAGCAAATAGGCCGCATGTGAGCACGAACTCGAAGCCGTAACGTTATACATGGCAGCGGTAGCCTTGCACGGCAGCGCTGTACGTGTGTTCAAACTCATAACTTGTACGTATTTCTTTATTCATATGAGAGAAAGATAATGAGATAGCTCACGTTTTTTTCATCTGTGTATAATAGCGGCATAGTGAACAGGTCTACATGCCCTGATTATGCTAAAAGAACAAGAAATAAGAGAAATATAGCTTCAAAAGATGGAGAATTCAAGATAAGAATGAGAAAAATTGGTGTTGTTCGAAGATGAGAAACTTGCAAATTTTTCTAAATTAATTTGCATGTCTTGAAGATAATACTTTTCTCCCATTTTATTTCTTTTAAAGTGGAATAAAAGTAGTCTCTATAAACTGCGCAATGAAAATGCAGTTACGTACGAGTTTGAACCACTCTGATGACGCGTAAAAATTAAGGTGCCCCATGTTCTTCAGTTAGGAACTTTGGTGCTCATTGGAAAACGTAATGCCAACCCCACCCAATGCATCTCTTCTTACATTCTCAACCGTAAATTAAATCGCCTCCAATTTAAATTTTCCTAGATCTCTTATAATCCTAATTAAAGTTACTCAGAGAAACAAACATTGCGGGTCGTTTGTATGAGACATTCACGGACAAATAAACTGTGAGGGTCGCGCTGCTCACTTGGAAAAGGGCACAGGCGATCAGAGTCGCCTTCACCTGACCATGCAAGAGGCGTCCGCGTCTGCAGCCTCCAGGCATGACGGAGGCGCGGAGGAGGAGGAGGCAGGGCTCCATGTTGGGGTCGTGGGTGAGGTGTTCTTTGTTCTCTCAAATATGCAAAGATTTATGTCCATTCAAGTATTTTCGAATACCTTTTAGTGTAGTACTGCGTTGAACATCTGTTTTGTTTAATCCTTACAAAATCAAGGCCATTTTGAGTGAAATTGGAAATGTGAGTGAACATTATATTACGATTTAATTTTTGCTTACTTCTTTGAATTTCAGTTTCGTGATGTACTTATACTTTTAGCTTCATGCTCTCTGACTTTAATGCATATATTACGTTTGGGTCTATTCCTTCCATGAGAAACATTGTAATACTTATGTACATGTTCAACGTTAAACATGGGAAACATAAAAATATACTGCACAAGTAGATTCACGCACTCATTCAAAAACAAGTAAGCTAAGATTACATAAGGGTCTAGCGCTTTGTGCCCCCAGGAGCGTCTTAAGAGGTATTCCAGAGTTTAGTAAATATAATAGCAAACAACTAAATATTCATTCCCTAACTTTTTTTTCAAGCACTCGTTCTTTTCTCATTTTTGAAGGATACTCGATGGCGGGCATTCTAGCTCTCGCCGCCATTTGGATCACAGTATTTTCGGCCTCCCCCGGAATTCTGCCCCAGCCTAACCCCGTGTACGACTTCATTGTTGTCGGGTCCGGAACTGCCGGCAGCGTATTGGCTGCCAAACTGGCCAATGGGACGGACTTCAGGGTTTTGCTCTTGGAGGCCGGAGAGGAGGAGCCCTGGGTGTCGAAGCTTCCTCTGTCGACGCTGATGTTGCAGGGGTCCAAGTACGACTGGAAGTACTTCACCGAGCCGCAGGAGTATTCTTCTTATGGAATGTTGGGCAAGGTAGAACTTTTATTGCACCTGCATTGAGTTAATTTCCTTATTTGATGCTAATTTTGGTCGCCTCGGTGTGTGCTGTATTTTCTCGATTTTAATGGACACTTTATAAGTACAAGTAGCTATATCTGTATACCTTGTATTTTAGCTACATGTAAAATGATGTCTTTTGTAGTTGCTTGTAAATTCCACAAAATTTACGTGCTGATGAAGTACTCCAGATGTATGTTGGTACGTCCTTTCTTCTCAACAGAATGTAGACAAAAAGAAATTGATTCAGAAGAGGTAATGACAAAACATGCTACCGGAGCTGTATTTAAAGTTTATTCATAGTAGTTATTGACTTATACCGTAACTTATTCACTTGTTATGAAAGTGTATTTTTACCACTCGACATAAGAATTTGAGTCAAATTTGGAAAAAGAAATCAATTAAAAATAAGCACTCGAATTAAAACATTTATAGAATAAAAGTTTGGTACTTTCGTCCTGACGCGTGTTTGAACACATCACATGATCTGACTGAGCAATTCTTAATGAGAAAAATCCTCGCTCGTCTCTAGCACTTTTAGCGCAGTGAAAAAAGACACATTAGTGTTTGCGTTCGGTCAACGACTTTTTCATCTAATCCCTCAAATAAATATACATTGCAGACGATCATGTAAGCTAGCGAGTTTTTCGAAGCCATGCGACGCTTTAAATTATTCATTAAATAATTTTTCAATCACGCTCGATTTATAATTTCATGCACTTTGCTGATGATAATGAACTGGATATTCACTTGTGAAACCACCTCCACCAGAAGTCGTACTGGCCCCGAGGAATGATGCTGGGCGGCTCTGCTCAACTCAACTACAACATCTTCACTCTGGGGTGGCGGGAGCACTACGACCGGTTTGTGAGGGGGACTTAACGAGAACACAACGACCGGTTTGTGAGGGGGACTTGGCGGGAGCACTACGACCGGCTTGTGAGGGGGACTTAACGAGAACACCACGATTTTTTCTTTTATGTTTCTTCATTCAAATATTATTTCATAGCGCTATCATGCGTCAAGTTTGTAGACCTGAAAGAGTTATACACATTTTCGTACTGGAAATTTTAGAGACTTCAATTGCTCATAAATAAAACTCATACTCATGTTTGATGAAGCGAATCCAAAAATTGAATCAGAGGTCCGAAATTTCTACATCTTTTCGAATCTTTATTACATTTCATTAACTACAGTTTCTGTGCTCGATATTCGCCATCTCATTTGATGCTGACGACTCAACCTGCAGCTGGGCTGAGCAGCACGGACTGGAAGGTTGGGGCTCTGAGGGCCTGATGGAGCACGTGAAAGAACTTTTCTGTTTCCCCGAACAGGTGAGAAATTTATTTCTAGCACCGTAGAAGTAACGTGCGTTGCGTTAGGGTATGTATATTTCCTTCAAACGTGGTGCTCCACGCTCCCTTACTAGAAATATTCAGCAGAAATTAATCTCATACTGATGTTTGTACATAGATGACTTACATGCTGCTCGTAAGTGACTTAGTGTACAGATGTTTGCTATTGATTGTATATTATATTTAGAACAAATTCATTTAAATCATAACTGAATATCAAAGTTCCCAATTATGTACAGTGAAATGAAATCAGATGTTCGAACATTTAAAAGGCCATTCTGATGGAACTAAACCAACAAAATTTCATCTAAAACGCGAGTTTTTTATCTAACTTTAATATTCAGTCGATAATATTATTGTTATTATGGAGTAAAATAGGGGATGCCTTCATGATCAGTACTAATTTCAACTCATTATTGTTATTCCAAACTTGACCGGAAGCCTCACACTAAACACCATCGTTCCGAAGAATTGATTCGCTCAGAAGGAGAGTGGAGTGGCGGGCAGGAGTGCGGGAGTGACACAATGCCGCTCTCGGAGCTCAAGTCGGACATGAGCGAAGCCTTCGCGTCCGCAGCCCAAGAATTATCAAGTGAGTGGCTCCACTTCAATTTTACACAAAGTACCTCTCAAAATGTGTACCTCGCTTTAGAATATCAATAATTTTCCGTATTATAAACCGATTTCAACTCACTTTGTCTTGTTAAAGACATACCTCAGGCAGCATGCAGTATTTTTTACAAATTAATTTATGCTATTTTTACGGCTTAACATTTTACGAACTATTCCTATTCTAAAGTGAGGCTTACCTTTGAAAAGACACCCTGTATAGACTGCAGAATTACACGTGGCATGAAGAAAGTCAAGAAGCAAACCCAAATTTTTAATTGAAAACAGCCATAATACACATAGTAACTACTCAGCTCGTTGTTTCTTCATTTAAGGTGATTTCGTTTGAATTCTTGTCCTCTCCTTCATTCAGTGTCGTCTGCAAATACGTCAAGCATCCAGCTGGGGCAGGTGGTGACCGTGCACCAGGGCCAGCGCTGGTCCACCCTCACCACATTCTTGAGACCTGTCATGCAGAGCAGGAGCCTGCACGTCGTCATCCAAGCTAACGTGAACAAGGTAGTTCTCGAGTCATTCTCAAATTTTGGTGAAAGAAGGCATGGTGAAGTCAGCAATTGAGGTGTCATTGTCTAATTGAATCATCCTGAGGGATTTTACAATTTTTTGCTATACAGCAGAAATGTTTCATGATTTATAGGAAATGAACAAGCGATTGTAAGCTCTTTCCCGGATTGATGACTCACGAACTATTCTGAGCCAATCAAGCACTGAATTGCGAAAATAATTGAAAATAGACTGTCATGAGGAAGCATCGGGGGAGTTATTTTGTCAGCCTCTTGCCAATAATTCAATATCATTGTTTTAGCCACTCATTTCTTTCATATCCTTAAACATGCCAATGAACTTAAAAAATCTTTTGAACCTTTTAAGGTTGAAACATTTAGTATTGCAGACATTCAATCCAATCAATAACTCATGTTTTTTATTTTCGATTGTCGTAAAAATATTTTGATGGCTGTCGAAACTATCAATATTGGTCGTAGACATTTGCGTAAATATTCTATGATCTTACCCAATTATTTATTTCCGAATGCTAATTGTGAACCATTTATTCAATTAGATACGTCTTAAGCCTGTGTATGTACATCGTTCAAGTCTCCAAAAGTAACTTAAATGTTCGACGTAGTTTCCGTAGAGTTTTTTAAACTTACCTATAATGCTGAATGATTCCCCGCTAAATTTTTCATCGTTTTCAAACAGTCAGAGAATACGAAAAACATTCATCGATTCGTGAAGAACACAAATATCATTTCACCAAAACCCTAAGGCATCTTAGGTGATATTTAGTTCTGTACTTCTAAGGAAGTATTTGACAAGTAGTCAAATGTTCACAGTGGCAGAAAAACATTTGTATATTTTCAACAATCTGGAAATGTCCTACATGGATTACATCCTGATGTTCAGAAAATGACAACGATTAGCAAATCGAGTTCCCTATTGAATACTGAACATGCACGTTCAATTTGGTTAAAATCAGAAGCTACTTATTACTTTGTAATTCTGTTACAAGTAAGAGAAAGGAGAATTAGCAAACTTAAACATAATTTTTTTGCGATTTTTTTCTCATACTCAGAATTGGCCTGGTTATAGATTATTCAAAAGTTAACTTATAAATTTTTTTCATTACAGTAATTTCATATATTTGGAATTGTAAAAACAACGGAGTAAAACGGGGAAAAAATATACGTTTGCTGCTTTCATGGACAAATGTTTCAATATGGTAGTTCTCAGCAGCCAAAACGTACCGGAAACACTTAAAAAAATTACTGGCTCGAAATACGAATGATAATTTTATCCTATTATTAGTTCAATTTTATTTTAAAAGTTTGTAAAATTCGTTATAGAAATGCAAACTTGATCATGACATTCGGCTCAAATAACAAAGTCAACAAAATTCGCTTGAGGAGGTCACTTCACTTTTGATATGAAGGGAGAAGTATATTGGCTCATCACCTATTTTCGAAAAAAAACTTTAATTTAGCTCTAAAATCGCAATTCAATATTTTAAGTTCCGAACACATAAGTAGTTGTTCAAATGTTATCGAACTTGGACAGTAGTGTACTTGGTGTCTACCGAAAGACTATTATAAAGTGTCTAAGTATTTCTTGGATAATGTTCCAAGAAAAGCCCGATACTCTTTTAGCTTAAAAAATTTAGATAGTATAAGAGCATGAAGAAGGTTTTCAGCTGGTACTCGGGTGTCCCCATACTACGTTCTTAAAGGTCTAAAGTTTGTTCATGCTCAAGCTGCTGTCGTGAAAGTTACTAAAAACGTACTCGCATTATTTTCTACTTTGTGATGTAAGTGAATGATAACGAAAGAGAAGTCAAAAAGGGTTGAAACATGTACAACCATGTTTTTGAACACTCTGTGTACCTCATTCGTGAGCCCAAAAGTAACTTAAATGTTAGATGCAGTTACCGTAGAGTTTTTGGATAATACTTGTAATGCTCAATTATTACGTGCTACTTAAAGTACTCATTATTTTCACATCACCGGAAAGTGCGAAAAATTCATTATTTGAAAGGTAAGATATTATACGTATCAGTAGAAATACACCTAATTCTTTTTCAGAAGTAAATATTACACTTAACCATGCCTGGAATACTCAAGTGTTTTGGGCTGAAAATTTTTCGCATACATTTCAAAAACAACTTTCATATCAAGAAAATGTTGAATATCTTACTACGCAATTGACCCAAAGGTTTTCATTATTATCCAAGAATAGATAGCTCAAGAGTTATTCGGACTTTAAATGTTCACGTCTCACAGATGAAAACTCTTGTGAACGGAAAAAAAGCAGCTAAAGTTATGGAGCTAACGCTTTCCTGATGATACTTGCCAGTATTTTCTTCTGTGAGTCTGAAGTTATCTAGGTTTTTAATGAACACTTAATGAGTTCCAAAAATATTTAAAATTTCTTACGGAGAGTACACTTTCAAAGCATTTAAAATATTGAGCGAAGGTATTCTAATTTTGATACAATTCTTAACAGATTTTTTTTGTATCTCGTTTGCTTAACTCTACAATTCAGATTCTGTTCGAGGGGACCCGCGCAGTGGGGGTCGAGTGGCACCAATGGGGGGCAGCCAAAAATGTCCGCCAGACGTTCGTGAGAGGGGAAGTGATCCTCGCTGCTGGGGCTGTCAACTCCCCTGCGCTGCTCCTGCAGTCCGGGGTTGGCCGCAGGGAAGAGCTTGAGGAACTCGAGGTGAGGTCTATATCCAAATTTAATTTTCCGTGTAAAATATTTATTTTTCCAAATGTATGGTTTTGAAAATGAAAATTTCCGCCATGCTAAGGATTTACTGAATAAGAATACGCGTAACGTAGTTAGTGTAACTGAGTTAATTTTGCATTATGGGACTCACAGCAAGTGATGTACGTGCCTGTACAGCTTTGATGAATTAAACGATAAAGTAGGCGGTACTAGATGTAATAAAAAATTTCATACAGATCGCCAAGGCACTTGAGTCGCAAAATCAGCAGGAACATCAAAGTGGTGGAAGTTTCATCAACCTTAATTATTTTTTATTGAAAATGTTTCAGATGACAGCTTCTTCATGTGTTTATATAAATAATTACGGCAAAAACACAGCATAAAAATAGCATAAGAATGCATCTTAACATAAACAAAAAGGGAACTCAATATTAATAGAATAAAACACATAATTTATAGCAGCCTGATCTCTATCCGAAGTTGATATAAGTAGCTGTCTGATTTAGCAACGGCGTTTCCAGGAACGATGAAACTTTCCAGGGAAAGCTAGAAGTCAGTCAGACTGCTTCTTTCGATTGAAAGGAGTTGATAAAATGACGATCCGTTGTTCAATAATTTGTGAATTCCAAATCGCTTATTTGCTGAACATTTGCAAAGCGACCTTGTTTTCAGTTTATCAGTCGAAATGAAAAAAACACGTTTAAGGAACTGATTTCAGAGGTATTTGGAGGTGTGCCAGAGATAATTACGGAATAACTCGAATATTGCCAGCAGATTCCAGTGGTACTGGACAGCTCAGGAGTGGGCCAGAACTTGGTCGACCAGATGAACCTCCCCGTGTACGTCAACATCAACTCCTCCATGTCCATCAACCCTGCCAAGTTGATCACTTTCCAGAACTTCTGGAAGTACTTCATCTCAGGAGATGGTAGGTAATGGAGATATTGTTTTTATTGCATTTGAAGATTTAACACTTTTGTCTCACTCATCGTTAGCCGGGCGTCTGAGATATTTCATGCTGACTTACGAGTATGTATTTTGAGAATATGTTAGCTATGGGAAACGAGAAATAGTGAGAGTTCATGTGCGTGAGTATCAAAAGTATTATGATAATATATGCCCGCTGAATGCTGTTGTCAGGTATGCATGTATGTGTGATTTCAGAACAAATCCTGAAGGCACACATCTGAAGAATAGATACGTAGACTCAACTAAAAAGCGATTGGTAGAATTTTAAAATAATTTTTTTTCAGGTTTATTTGCTGACACAGGAATAGGAGGAATTCTCACCGAGTATCCTGCTGCAAGAAATTCACAGGAAAAGGAAACCAAATCAGACTCAGGAACGATTGCAAAGACTCTCTCCAAAACTCACATTCCAAATTTAAATGAAAAGCAAATTAACGATGGAAACGACGAATGCCCATCAATTCCATCTACACCAGAAAAAGAAATGCTCGTTGAAGAAAAGATGGAGTCAGAAAGTCCGGAGTTGGATGTAGAGAAGGACAAATCGCCCATCGGTTTGCTGATGTTCAACATGGGGTCGGTGGAGAGGGAGTCTTACGCTAGAGCGGCCAATTTAGTTCTTGAGGTAAAGGAGTTGAAGTTTATTTTTAGAATTTTAGAACGAATGTGAATTTTTCGGCGGTTTCAGAATATAAAGGTAGCAATCCCCCAGGATATTAAAATTGCAAAACAATCTCTCATCATTTCGAGAGTAGGAAAGTTTCATTCAAGTATCATAATACAGCCGAATATATATAATTCCCTTCAGTAGTTTAAGGTTTTTGAATTTTTTTCCAATTGCTTCAGAACATTAATTCCTTCCAGGAGTTCGACAGAGCATATCCGGACATGCAGAACAGCACCAAGGAAGGCGTGTTCCTTTTGGCCTCCTGTCTGCAGCCCGCCAGCCGCGGTCACGTCAGACACGCGCTCGAGTCTCTGCGGCACCCCTCCGTACAACCAAACTACCTCAAAGACTACACAGATGTTCAGTGCATGAAAAGAGGCGAGTAAAGCTGTTTTTTGGGAGGTTTTTCAGTAGGAGAGAGAAACCTGTCTATGCTCAGGACTGATGCCATGAACTGGAAACTCTATAAAAAAGCTACAAATAAGAAATCTAGACAGAAGCAAGGAAAACTCAAGGAGTGCGATACGTATGATGCTAACAGAGAAACTTCGTTTCTCTGTTTTAACTATGATTAGTTTCGAAGCGAAAAAAAAATTTACCATTAAGTGAAGTCCGGCTTAGGTTGTCAAGAGATTATAAATGTTGCCAAGTAAATACTATTTGCATTTGTTTAGTACATGCAAAATGCGCCGCTTGCGTTCAGTTTTGACTAGCTAACTAGAAATCTGATAGCAGCATTAAGATGAATCTATTATGCAAAATTGATTTTCTAGCTTCTTAGTTTAAAGTAAAACTTTTCAGCCATAATTTTTCTCAAGTGTTACATCTGTAATCATGCACGGGACTCAATTTTTGCGAGGCAAAAGGCTGGAAAGTTCACTCCTTTGTTTACATTTTACCTTTTTTTTATTTTTTCCTACTCGACTATTTCAGTGCTCTCTCAAAGCGAATCTTCACGAAACCAAAAATTACTTCACATGGCGATCCAAAGGCGCTGTAGTCTGATGATTACAACTTTTGCATTCCATAGGCACGTATTCTCATACAACAGGGATATTCTAAATAAAATTCTGCTCTAGCATTCAGACTGTTGGAGCGCTTCGTGGAGACGCCGACGATGCAGCGTATAGGGGCAAGGGTGCACTACCCACGACCAGGACGGTGCAGTGCAACCACCCCCAACCAGCTGCACCACCATGCAACCGAGAACGCTAGTGTGCGCAAAACGTCCGTAAACGATCAGAGAAATGAAGGAGATAATGAGAGACGTAAGTTTTTTCTGACAGTAAAACATGCGAAAAGATTTTGCACAAATATGACTCGACTGTCCCAGTCTACGATATCTTTCCCGTTTCTAAAGGTTAGTACAAGCGGTTCTGGGAAGGGTGAGTCAGAGATCCAAGAAGGTAATGCACTCTTTCGGTAGTTCCATACATTTCTCGTGTGAACTAGCAAACCTGAACGAAAACCTAATATAAAAAACGCGAGAGCTGTGAGCTGTGAACTCGGACTGCATGATGGGTGTGAAGCTCAAATTATTGGGAGACGTTTTAGTTTTTCTTCCTCTCATTATCACTTAGTTGAGCAGCTCCCGATTTATAGTTAAACCTAACTGGTCCTATACTATTGCTTCTTTATATCATCTGTTTACACATTACTCTGCATTTTTTCTCTTAATTCTATTGAATTGAGGTCAACTTAACTACTCTAAATCCACCCAACGTAGTCAGTCCAGATACGTAATAGCTATCACTAATTCACACATTTATCCACACTCAGAAATACTTGATTGTTCGTATTATGTGGGTCAATCCTTTCCCATATCTACTTGATAGTCATTTTTGTTTTCTGTTATTGTAAGAATAACATTTAAAAGCGTTATAAAATGTGGAAAAATTCATTATTTCAAGCCTAGTGAATCAATCATTAGGTGCGCTTATTATCAATAAGAACGGGCTTTTTCGAACAGCTCTCTCAGAAACTTCTCCACTTTCAGGCGGCCTGACAGACGAGGAAGTAGAGTGCATCATTAGGACGCTGGCATTCACAGGATATCATCCCATCGGCACCTTAAAAATGGGACCCGCCGGTGACGCGGATGCCTCTGTTGACCTTCAAATGAGGTGGAGTATCATGAGGCAATCGTGGTTGTTTCAAAACAAACTGTCATGGTGAATGAATTCAGTCAAAATTTACAAAAATATTGTCCGGATGGAGAGTTCAATGAGAAGGTATATCAGACTTTGAGCGCAACGCTATTCCAATTGCTAAATACCAATTTCAAAAATTTGGAAATGGGGAGTGCAAAAACTAATCTTAATAGGCTTTTACCCCGTACTGAATTATCCCGAGAACGCTGGCGGTGCAGTCACGCAGTTTGTTTAATTAATAGTGATCGAGTGAATGAAGCAACAACGGGCACGAGAATTCAGGCGGATAATTTGTTAAGGGATTAAGCATTCACAAAAGATACAACGTTTTTCAATGAACAATGCAGTGATAAACCTTCTTAAGCCTTTCATGGCTGGTTTAACGTCGATGCTGGACGGATACCTTAGAAAGTTTCTTGTCTGTCTCGTACACCCGCGCAGTGAACATGTGGAGCATCTGAGAGAGAATCATGAATTTATGTGTCGAAGATTATTTCAAACCTTGTGACGCGCAAGGGATACCTTAAATGGCATTTTTTGTTATGTTTGTGATCGTCCTTAAATAAATTTTTTGGAGTTACCAGTTCAGTTTTTTTTGAGTTGAAAATTCTTGTCTATTTCTTTACTCAATATTTTAGAAAACCCAAAAATGGAAATCAGCCTTGATTTAGCAGTAAAAAGATTTATAAAAAACTTGCGTAACTTCAAATCTATTTATCTATCATGCTTTACAGAGCTAAACAATACACTCTGAAGCAATATTTATCTTTCCGTAAATATTTTTTTTGCAGGGCCAATGTTTACCATATTTTACAGCGCAATAATTTTGAGGAGATTGGTAATTCTACCCCTTGGCTTCATGTGAAGTGAGTAATACACGCCATATCTGAAAAAACCATGTCCCTCTGAGACCGAATTTTCTGGCCCACTGCTGAACACCACTGACTGCAGTGGTCGTTACGGCGCTGATCATTAAACATAACAAAGATGCTCACCGGCAGTCATTTCTTAAGTATTGTTCGTAACACCTAATCCAAGTATGAGATATGGCTGTACAGGGAGATTTTATATGACGGAACCAAAAAGAATCTCCATTAACCCCTATTATGTTGAACGGAGTTTCAAAAACTAAGCATCTATAAAATTTTGAGACGTGTCAGTTTTATTTGATATCGTTGCATCTTTAGGAGGTAGTTTACCATAAGCCGACAGGTCTACACCAACTCAAAACATCAGTCGCGGCAGAATTACGTGCGAATTGGACCGGACCTCACTGGTGCCGTAATGAACAGCCGCTTCAGATAAACAGTATCGTCCTCAAAAAGTAATAAAAGTAAAACTTGCAAGTCTCAGGATTCTCTTGCTTTCAGTTTTTCAAATCCTTCGATTATTTCATAAGTAATAATAGATTTTTTTATTCCGTCATTATAAATCCCAGTTTATGTTACAGGTTACGTGGCGCGGAAGGTGTGCGAGTGGTGGATGCGTCTGTGCTGCCGTCCCACCCAACGCCGGCACCCGCAGGTCTCGTGGCGCTCTACGCTGCGAGGGCGGCGGCCATCGTCAAGGTACTGTACCATGTGACCAACAAAAAGTACACTCGATAATTTCAGAATTAGTACATAAAACCGTTTGATGTTGAAGTTTCTTGTTAAATGGTAGTAACTTGTAACATAGTTACGACCTCAGTTGTATTTTAACGAAATAAATTTAAAATTATCGAGTGTACTTTTTGGGGTCATACTGTAGTGTTGGGTACATAACATTTATGGGTCTTGCATGTGAAACTTTATGTGATATAAGCGGTTGTTATTTACTTGGATATGTAGAAAAATTATTGCCTTCTCATGCTATCGTGAACTTTTGCCGTTTATTGTGTTAGTGTTTAAGGACTTATTCCATATATTTATCTCCTGCGCAAATTTTTTTTTAATTTTTTTAAATGAGGTATTTTTAACAGTTGAAATCTGTAGCTTCGATACGGGTGCATACCTTGAGCTCTCAGCCTCACTCAATTTTCTCATGCCTCTTATTCTGAGTCTTTTAAAAAAGTCAATTTCGAAACGAAATGAGGTAGAAGTCATCATCACGTTTGACCTAAGTTAGTATCGTTTTATTTTTACAATATACCGGGACATTCATGCATCCGGGTTCACCAGAACATTTCATGATGCTATCATAAAAAATGCAACTACGAACGAGCTTACGTGGAAGTTTCCGAGTGTTTCTGAAATAGCAAGCGTGAGTAACTTCATGTGTGGAGCAAAACTGTTTAAACGTATACCTTAAATTTCATAGGCTAGCAGACCTTTTTTATGAAAGAAGGACACATTATCTTGAACTTACTTGCAAACCCCCCGGACAACATTTTAACATTGCACTCCCCTACTCCTTCTTCAGGAGACCTGGTCACCGGTCAGCAAATTGAGGCGTGAAGAGCCTTGTTTCAAGGCGGTCTGTGGAGAAGACTTGTACTACGCCAACTCTTCCAGCAGCCTGCGGTACCGCCTGTCCGTCCTCGCGTTACTCTACCTAGTACACAGTGTCATATGTTGTGCGTAACATGTACATCTTGCTTGTTGTAAATCTGGGATAACGAATGAACTGCGCGTATATCCGCTAAGCAATCCTTTTCGTTTCCGAAAGGTGATTCAGATATCTTTTAACGGAAAGTGCATGGATGCTTTCGTTTTTTAGTATTGGTGAAATGTCAATGCCTTCGTCTTTGTGTAGTTCTGGAAATGATGATGATAATGATAATTAAACAAAGTTTTAATTTCTTATTCTCTGTTTAGCAAAATAATTAAACGCCTTTAACACAATGTTGATCGATGGTTATACTTCTTCCACTAGGACTCGTGATAGGCTCGTTGACAAAACTTAATTCCTGTTCTAACTTATGTACCAATAATCTTACTTATACAAAAGGGAGTGCATCCCTTAGGAATGGAATATTGAGCTCGAGCTCGACGTTCTTGATAAGTTGTACACCAATGAGGCTTAGGTTGGTGATCTAGAATTTTTCTTATGAATCCACGAAATACAAGTAAAGGTCGTGAAAAATTACAGTTCTATTTTTCACCGCAATATTCTACTCGTCAAAACTGACCCATGAGTAATTCTTTCGTTCCGAATGTCTGCGTCCTGTTGGTACACCAAGGAATTTATGCAAACAATTTTAATTTCGTCACAAATTTCTCTTAGATTTTCTTACTTAAAAATAACGAGTGAGAAGCAGAGAATACATTCATGTTAACATAAAATTCAGATGCAAGACCTGTTCTCTTCATGTATTATTATAATTTTTTGAACGATATTGGTATGCTTCGCATTTTATTATTTCTGCAATTTAAATTCTTGAGAAATATGTTGATTTACCAACACCAGTAACGAAGTTGCGCCTGACTAATAACTAAGCCTTTAAATTGTACAGATTGTGTTTGTGCATTCTGCGAAACGGGTAGTGTACCAGACCGAGAAGAATTCTTGAATGACATTATGCAGTCCAAATAAACTCGTAGACACCCGAACAGAACAAAATGAATGCCTTTCTGATAGACACGAAGTCATCACTGTGGCGAGAGCTCATACTTTATGTACAAATCGAAACCTAACCATTTGTTTTTGTGGTGAAATGTACACATATTTTACACCACTTCTAAAGATGATGTACGTGCATCATTAAAATAGTTGATATTCTACCTATCGGTGTAAAACATACTGCATTTGAAATCCTCATTTGCGTAACCCAGAAAGAACGCGAGACTCAATTACTTAAATTGTAATCACATTCTCCATGCAAGTCTTGAGCGATGTTTGCTCTTTATTGCTGTCTTAGGATTTCACGTTTCACAGTCGGCTAGATCGTCTTTTATTTACCATTGACTTCGATCGCGTGGCTTTTTTTCACCACGATTGAGAAGAACGGCACTCTACGACGCAAGTTTCGTTGTGGGGGAGCTTATTCCGACAAGTTTGCTAAACATATTGAGCTGCTACGGATGCCATGCCATGATACTATTCTATCATAGCAAATTAACTATACGTACAGAACGCTGATTTGAAAATTGAGAAAGGTCAGATCAGATACGTGTACGCATGAAAAAGGAAACATTCAACGTTCTAATACGCAAGTTCAGTAACATTAACCTGTGATCACTTCAATTTTAGGGGGCATGAAGCTGTGTGTTACCTACCGCTAAAATATCTGCACTATCATATAAATGAACTAACAGTAAAAGCGACTCCGCTGCTTCGCAGAGATATTAAATTTAATAAAGCGCGCCAGACGGAGTCTTAAGAATTGGGATCAATGTTTTTGTTTAGTTCTGTGGTGCTAAAATGATTACTTATAGTCTTATATCAAAACCTTATGAGTAATATTACTTATTATAAAATATAGTAATTTAGATGCGAAGCAAACTTTTTCAGGGTAGAAGAATGAAGCAATTCGATATAAAAAATAGTTTCATAGGATAAATTTCGTTAGTAAACTAGACGACACGTGACCCGTTGGGCCAAATAAAATTTATCAAAATCAAACCGTATCTAGAAATATAACCTATGCAGTTAAGTCGGTATCCACTATACGGGATTAAACGAAGAGTATAAATTTCGAATATCTCAGATCCGACAGACAAACGTATGCACGGTTTCAAACAAGCAAACAAACAAACAAGCAAGACGACCTGAGTTTAGTATTATATAGATAGATAGATGAAAGATTACACTTTGTAACACACCATTTTTATAAACAAACTTCATTTCAATACGATCAAGTTTCAAATTAGGGAGCCATGCGTAGAGAAGTATTCACTTAATAATTTAATTACTTTCAACAAATTGCCCGCAGACCTGCCAACGGATTGATATTAAATTAGGATTAGAAGTGCAAAGGTCCGTAGATTTTAATCCAACTCCGGAGACGTCACGAAATCTTGTAGACAGGTTACAGAGGAGTCGCATAAAACGATTCAGTCGAGACGAACTCGATGAATTACGAAGATTTTATTATTATTCCTCAGAGTTGTTCTTTACTCGTGGGAATTAAGCCAAATGAATTGTTTGAAGAAGTATGACCAGCAAAAAGTTCAAGCGGAGAAAAAAGCAACCAAAGCACGAGCACCCTCCCCTCTTGAAAGAGCAAAAATTCGAAAACTATGTTGACCTCGCGCTTGAAGACGGGCATAAGACTAAGCTTACGTTGAGCGCGACGTCTTCGCCAGTAAACGTCTTAGGCACTCGACGTCATCGAACGGCCCTTCCTCAGACTCGCAAACAATTGGCACGAAATCGTAGTGCATTTGGGAGAGCAAACTACCTCTTAAGTCGTTCTACGGCTGCATTTGAAAAAAATTAACGGAAAAGAATGTGGAATGAACTGCACCGTAGGCTAGCAAGATCTTATTACAGCATGTAAATGTCATCCTCTGAGGGCAAATCAACTAAGCTTCTTTGCCAGAAACAAGCTTATACTGCTGAATTTCAGGCGTCCTATCTTCCGAAAAGAAGAAAAGCAACAAGAACTTAGGGTAAAGCAAGTCAGGTCACCAGTTATTAACACCCAACGCCAAAAAACTATCAACCCAGTCATTCTTCGAATTGTGATTGTACCCAAACTCGAATCCCTAAGCCACACCTCACATTAAACAGCACGTCCTTTCGCGAACATTAGTGCGAATAGTTGTAACCTTCAAGCATTCAGCGAAGTCCAGCAAGTGATGACAGATAAGCTCAGAGCCAGACTGCTGATTGTATGCTTACGCAGTCTATCATCTGCAACCAAACTGATGTTAATAAGGATGCGTCAGTGGTAGAAGCTAACTTTCAATCATTTGAGACACTCATTTGCGAACCGGACCTACTAAAATGCAATTCACCTGCGTTGCTTCCAGGCGGCAAGCTACCAACTGCTGCCGTGTGTCACCATCCACCATCAGAGCTAAAATCCGAATAGTCACAACGACGAGTCGCGCTTTTTCAGGATTTGAGTGGTCTACTGACAGAGCAACCTTAAAGTGGTGTGCAATAGGCTTCCAGTCCTCATTTGTCCCCTTCAACACCTCGAATTATTCAAAAAAGTGAAGAAAAGCTAATGTCTTCTTAATAGTTAAAGATCCATTTAGGCTCTGGAACAAACGAGTCCCTTGAAAAACCTGCTTAGTCTACTCAAGGAGACCTAACAGTCCAGGTTAACATGGGACTATCATTGCGATTGAGCGTCGATACCTTGATGTTACCCAAGTCGGCTAACCTATCCAACTTCGATTACCTCAGCGACTCGTTGATTTAGCATTCGCATGAAAGTTAGCGAATAGTTTTGCTAAATTTCTAAGAACCAGATTCAAACACCATAGGATGTCCATCTGAAGAAGAACTCCTGTAAGATGTCGTTCAATGCTTCAAGTTTCACTCGTGGCTGCGGGTGTAGAACCTGGTGTACAACTACGCTGTTCAACTCTTCGTATCGGGTGACAAGAATACTCCAGCTAGAGAATCGTTGTAAACTGCCAGTTATGCTTTACCTTTGCCATTATAAGAGAACTTGTACGCCGCAATTAAAGGTTTCATGGAGGCAAACTTCGAAGCTGAAGTGAAAAACTGCATCCGAAATGCGGCGCCGTTGAAAGACAATTACTTAAAATGTGCGCGCTTGATAAGAGCAATGACCATCGAGCGCCGAGATTGTTCAACAGCGTTAGACGACCTCACAGTGAGGGTAAGAGCATTCCATCTCCACGAACAAGAAAAGGAGCTGGAGTCTCGAAGGGACGTCCACCACTCCATGACAAAAGAGTAACTCGAGGCTCTTTCAAGCAATATTATCATCTTAGAAAGAATGATCGTCGACAGCACGCAAGACTTCGTTGTAAATAATTTGAAGCCCAACGTCAGTCGTGTGATCAATACAGTGTTCCAAAATCTTGGGATGCACGAAAAAGTGTGATATTGCTCAGCTCTGAGACACTATTCATTTGGAGACACAATTAATATTCAAAGTTGGAGTATCTTGGGACTATACATACAGTGACCATGCTCGGGCTACTTGTTTTTCTGTAATCTTGTTTATGATTTTTTCTTACGATGACGGAATAACGCAGGCTGTTAATGCTCTAATTAATTTATTCATGTAAGTTATTGAAGATATATATTCTATGTTTCCTTGTTAATTTTACCTTACTGAAATGGAAGACTTTACCTACGTAATGTAATGTAGTACATCAGGTTTGACACCGAAGTCACTCAACAGTTTCTAAAAACAAGATTATTTTCATATTTATATTATTTAGACATTTACCTCTTTGGGTCGATGTTCACTTTCATCCGAGCCTTAACCATTTCCATTCTGAAACTGTAATGTCACCTAAAACTTTTCATTGTATCGTTGTTCTCAAACTTCGAACTGATGATTGAAACATTATGTGTCTCAATCACCAGCAAATTTCAGTATTAAAAAATTAAAAGAGTACGACTATGCTCTCATAAGTAGAATCCATCGTTAAAATTTTTGAATAAATCTTGAAATGTTTTCATTTGGACTATGCATAAACATATTTCAGTGCATATATGCACATACAAAAAGCTACTTTAAACTTGATAAGATGAAATCATCCTTTAGCTTCACACGCAGACAGTCTGCTTTACCGAGCTGCTTTTTATCGCCAGTGTCGGTTTTCGTGCTGTGATTATGAAGCTCAAGTGTCAGTGCGATTATTTTCTAACATCTTGTTCATGCGAAACCTAAGAACTCTATAAAACTCCTACTCGGATTCTCAATGTTTCAATGCGTTGTACCATTTTTATGTTTTTGCTGTCAATTTTTCATCTTACATTTTTAAGATATAATTTCCGACTTTAACAGTAATAATTCAAATTTGACGCATATCAACCTATGTAGCATCACTTTCAAGCCAGCATAATAAAAATAGTGACCTAAAGTTTCACTTTGAATTGTAAAGTTCTAAAGTATTAGCTACACTGTTGGAAACCTGAATTGCATCTTGCGTTGCTTTTGACTTGTTTTGAAATATGCGAACTTTACCTTCTTCCTTTCTTTATATCTTTCTTCTTTTTTATTTCTTTCTTCATTTCTTTCTTACTTCTCTTTATTTCTTTCATCCTTCTTTCTTACTTCCAGCGACGTGCGTCATAACTTTGAGCGTAATGGTGCATTTTCCTAAGCAAATTCTAGCCACGAAACGAGTCGAGTTGTACAACGCACCTTGGAAATTCAGGTTGGCCAAGCTCTGGTGATGCACAAACGTGATGCTTTGACAAAGAGCGCCACGATATTTAATTCATTCTCGAGTTTAACGAGCAGCAGCGCTTTTCAGAGAATAGTTCCATGAAGGCATTGTTTGCAGTTTTCCCCACGCTTCCTGTTCCTAAGTCTTGTGCGTCACAAGGCGTTGGATAACGATCGAGTCAAGTCTCTGTTTCGGAACCACAAAAGCAGGCGAGTCACACTGTCATAAGTCAGTCTCCAACTTGATGCTTTATGTTAGCCCTCAGTCATACCCTTCTGTGTACAACTGGTCTTTGTTGTCCTTTTATTCAATTATTCATGCCAGTGATACTCATCTTAACGAATATATTCACAAAAAATGGTATTGCGCAGACAGGGCAGCAAACATCAACACGCCGGAACCTACTGTGTTTTACAAGCTTCTTTCTAAACTTCATTTCAGACTGACTCATTGATCCTTCTCCTTAACGCTTTAATGCAAATGTCCTGCTCTAGCTTCTCGGATATTTGCAACACACTTACAGACACCTTAAGAAAAGGTTTGCAAGCAGTTCGAACATTTATCGTCAAGGGAGTTACAGATAGAAATCGTTCAGACCTATAGTTTATGTGGCAATAAAGTTTCTTCTTTAATGACATCTTCTTTGTAAAGGATGAACGCACATCTTGAAAGCGAGCAGGCTGCTTCTTGCAGTTGGGCTGGAGGAAGAACACGAGCAACACAACGAGCTATCTGAGAGCCGCACACAATAAGTATTTTCAACAGTAATAAATTCATCATCCTGGTAAACATTCGACTAAACAAATCCCCTATAATGGTCAGCTAAGAATAACTACTTATGCAATGCCTACGAGGCCCCATCAATTTATAAATCACTCCCCATCACTTCGCCTAAAAAAGAATATACAAGAATTCCTTCAGGTAGATTTTTTGACTGAACAATAGCTGAAAAACCTGTAAAGAACGAAGGCCTGAAATGCCAGTTTTAAGTTTAAACTTCCTAAATAATTTTCCCGGACCTTATTTTGTCCTGTACTTTCTTTTTGTTTGTTGTGTCTTCTGTGGTGAACAAGCTGAAGTCTCAGCTAATTGTTCCGAAGGCGTTGGCAACTTCTCCCGTCCTAAAGGCGAAATTCGTTGGGAATCTGTAGCAGAACTCCTCACGTCGTTGGCTCACTACATGGACAAGACAGACGTCTACCTCAGCATCAGAACTGAAGGTGAAATACGAGTTTTGATTCTAATCTATCAATTGATATTGAATCATAGAAGATATGTTTAAATTTTGGACGAAACCTGAATTATTGCATTTCATGCACATTTTAATGAAAATTGTTAAATAGATAGAATAGCTCCCTGTTCTGCTCTTCCTTTTCCATCTACTCAGATGAAAACGATTTGAAGGTTGAAACGTTCTTATTGATTTTTTTTTAATTTTATCTATGGTAAATTTTCTATCAAACAAGATGCTAGATACATTTGCGTGTTCTACAGTTTGGAAACTACGCGAGCACTTTCACTAATACTGAAACTTGGCTGTAAATAGATTTTCGCCTCCAAATGATAAACTCGAAATTGGAAATGGTTGATGAGGGATTTCCTAGCGTGCAAGAATGCTGTGGACATCGTTGCGAGGGCAAACACTGATCTTATCTTATTAATAAGGGTTGGCTGGCGAGTGTTAGACAGGGTGTCAAAATTCTTGAGGAAATTCAAATTTTTGGCATAGATATCATCTGGGGAAGCATATCTCTCGCTCTCTGAACTAGTTTCTCGCAGTATACGACCATCATTTTTGTTTGTACTTGCGTGTTTAAATAAATATTTGCTCGAAGCAGGATTATGTATGAGTTAACTGTAACAGGTGTTTTGAAAAATCCATCCGTTACCAGTTACTAAAAAGTGAATTTAAGCCCGTTAGTAATGTGAAAATGATGTAAGGGTTCAATGTACGGGTGAGTTGAGAGCCCTACAGCAGTGTGGTGACCGCGGCCCGGTGGCGGCGGTGGATCCTCATGGTCTGCTTAGTCTACAGCTACCGTCAAAACGTTAGCCGTATAATCCCCAAATTATTTGAGATAAAACTGCTGCTAGCTTAAAATGAAAAGCTATCAGGAGTCATAAGGAACGATCCAACGTTGTACCGTTAGTCCAGTTAGTATTAAATAGTTTTAACCATAGTAAAAGAGTGTAAGCAAAACGATATCATCAAAGACTAGTACGCTTTCAAAGCTTCCAAAGTTAGAAAGCTTAAAATCTGCGCACCAGTGACCCACAATATAGTGCTACGTACTGCAAAATTTTAGGAAAATGTAACGATCGAACTAAATAAATAAAATCTGATGTTTCATGAATGTTATTTCTCTGAAACACACATTGCTTTTCACGGGCTTTAAGTACAACGAAATTACACAATTTCTCATTAGTTTTATCAATTCTAGTGAGAAAATTGCTTTTTTCGATTTCCAGACGCCTCCAAACGACACCAAATCTTCCGGAGACTCCGGCTGCTACTACTGGCGACCAATAGCGGCGTCCAGCTGCACCAGAGCCTCGATGACTTGGGCGTCACGATTTTTGCAGCTAGAAGCCACGAAGAAAGTAGGAGCGCTGCAACGTCTGCAGACCAACAACGCTCCTCAAGTTCTTCGAGCTATGAAAAAATCCCCAGTAACAAAATCTCCGTACGAGACCGGGAAGCATCTGAAGAAAACAATGAACTCTCTCTAAAGTCTAACTTAAATACAGTCAATAGAACAAACACAGGTGACGCTAATTATACCCACGGCATTTCAAATACCGAATCTATAGACATGACAAGGTTATTAGAATATGCAAATCATAAATCTCATAATACGACGGCCAGAAGTTCTGATGTTAAACCAGCAACAAGTGGCCTGAAGACGACGTCCCTCACGTGGAGCTCCGAGTACATGCGCTACAGAGAGCTGAGGGGGCGGCGAGCCCCTCACGTGTGTCACTTCAGCGCCCCCACAACCCCCGCCAAGCGCCCCCCAGGCTGCGGTCCCCAGCGCTGGCCCTTGCAGGTGAGCCTCCAATGAGGACAAGTCAATTAACTGAACGCGTTGCCTACGGGTGAATGTATGTACTTAAACTCTTCCAGAAAGGGAGCCGAAGGGGAATTCGGCGGCACTTTCGTGCTCTGAAGTTAGACATGCTTTTATCATTCTTTCTCTCTCTCTCTCACTTTACTCGGATTCAAGACATCTTTTAATTCTAATAATTCAAATACAGGGATTTTCTGTAAACGCAGCAACAAAATTTCTTGTAAATGCAGCAATATTAAAAAAAAATTCCATTGTTAACCTGAACTTTAATTCTGTGATTGAAGTCAAACTGAAGTCAATTAATCAATTTGGTGCTAAAACTGAGCCATGGTATCTGAGAATGAAATATACTCCTGAGATAATTTCCGAAATTATGAAGAATAAGCAAATTTTTCCTATTTAAGAAATGATGATCGTTGTGTTGGGTCTGAGTTTGTCAGAGGTGAATTCAGTCGATAGCACGTTTATATGTTATTGAATGGCAAATTTTCAATAAAGTGTTGAAAAAAATTTTCCTTCATATATCCACCTACACATACTCTTTGAAGCGATACCTTGCTAGATCGTCTACCTTCCTTTACTAACCCTATTAATTCCCCGTGGGATTCAACTGTCCAAAAATAATCCCAAGTATGAAGCCCCAACTTCACATACTCTAGGATTTGAAGCAATTTCTCCCCACTGCGTGCTGGATTTCATGTGGCAGCTGTAACGAAGTGCTCATGGCAGGTGCACTTGACGGACTCGGCCTCACTAGCGGCTAGTGCGTCAGAAGCTGAGGCCCAGTACCAGCTGGACTGGGGGGCTGTGCCCCAAATGGTCATTGCGCTGGACACCCACGGCTGGACCACTGCTCTCCCCAAAGCCTTTTTGCCCGGACAGAGTCCCTCCACGCTCCTCTTCGCCCACTACCGCTCGGTGAGATTACAGAAGTTCTTGTCTCACTGTACAGGTCCGAGGTATTTCTAAACTGATTTACAGAACGGTGCAAATTTTTGACACAGACCTTACTTGGCATAGATCATGCCAAAATTCATGTCTCATAAGGCACGGTTAGTTCGATCACGTAGACTACGCCTCGTGCAAGAATTAATCCCTTTCTCTGTCCCTTACGCTTCCATTTAGTAAGTACGAGAGTGACATTTTTTGAGAGCGTGTTGCTAGCGATTATTAAAAATGAGCTGATATTAGGATGACATTTTTTTGGTAAATTAAAAAAAACTTACACCAACGCCTATTTCTGTTTACATTGATATAACAGAAGAATGAAAGAAAAATTGAAGGCCCAAAAAGATGTAACCTGATTCGAGTATCGAGTGACAACTACAGATCGAGCCAGTTCGAAGAGCTTTTATGTTTCAAATTTTAGGCTCGCTAGATATGTACTTTTCCGATTCATAAAGTTTTCTACACCGAAATAATAAATTTTATTACGGGCCCTGCCTGTTGATGATTAGTGCATACTGAAACTTAATTACTTGGAATGACAATATTTTTTTATATGGAAGAAATGTATATTTATCTTAATTATACCATTTTAAGTGCTGCAAGTAAAATGAAAAATAACACAATTTACGTATATGCAGTGCAGTGATATGGAGGGAATTACATGAAAAGACTAACGATTCTACAGTAAATTGGAGTGTATTTAGTGCGTTAAGTTTCAGTTTTATTTTGTTTTGCTGTGGCCATTTTGACAGAGTGGTCTGAGGCGTTATTTACCGAGACAGTAAGAACGAGTATTTCTGCCCACTCTCCCCACTCGACTTTTTCCCATTTTGACACTGGCTGAAGGTAGAAATAGAGAAGGTGTTAAACACTTTGGCTTATTCTCATGATTTGAGACAAAGCTCTATCAGCTAGAGAACCATGAAGCATCTTTATATAATTCAAAATGGCAAAGAGAGCACTCAAAAACATACCCTTGCGACCCAACGTCAAGTTGGAGTGACTAGAAGAGAATTTGCGTGAAATTTTCAGTAGAAGTTCTACCTTGACACTTTTAATACACAAGGCAGACGAGGCGAAGCGTCTGCTTTGCGTCTACTTGAAAGTTAGTGTATCGCAAGTCATGTCATAGAAGTAAAAAAACAATTTAAAGCTTTTTTGATCGACGTTAATCAGCGTGAAAAATGAAATGCTCACCACCTTCAAGTAACGTGATGGCGAAGCAGCTGAAGGAAAGCGTATTTCAAAATCCTTTACAAAATAATTTCTTTGACTCCAGTAAAGTAACCTGGAATGTAATATCGCCCCCTCAACTTGACAGGAGGCAGACAAGGCCCAGGTGTGGGGCCTGTACAAGTTCCGCGACGCAGGCGTGGTGACGTGGCCACTGGGCAGCTGGTCCAGGGACCTCGGGCTGGACGTCACAGCACACTTCCAGGACGGGCCCCACGACTTCCAGGGCAACACTGTACACATCGGGGCTGTTGACGTAATGCATTGTGATTAGCGTGAAAAAATTCACGGTACTTACAGTATATTCCCTACAGAAATGAAATAAACCTATCACAATCGATGATTGCTTCCATAATTCTTAACGTTGCTGATTCCTTCGGCAATATAATACGAGATTACTAATCTGGAGTTCTAAGTTTCGTACTCAAGTCAGATTGCGTGCTCTTCTGAACGTAAATTAGTTGTGAACTTTCAAAGTGTGAATGAATCGAAAATTACCCTCGAAGCACAATTTAGAGTAGGTAAGTTACTGAGCAAGTGCATTCATTTGCGGTTACACACGAGTATGTGTCGAGTCTGGAACTTCTGATAGCTGACATCAGAATTTGGACCTTTATATTGTCAGAAGTGAGTTTAGAACAACATACGAGAGTCACAGACGTCGAGGAATGGTTATACATAAATTCTTTTCTATTTTTTTCCACTCCCTTGTACGTTTATATTTGCACCTAGGCTATTCTCTCTTAGGTGCTACTGTTTGAATGTAATAGTAAATTTCGAATAGTATTGGCAATTCATAATGCTCCCTAAAGAGTACATACTCTGCCATACTGCTGTACACTGGCTTCAATCGTATGTGTAAAATTTTAAAGGTTCAGGATAAAAAATTGGTAATTGAACCGGCACGCAGTTTTACAGAGGAAGAGCCGCGCGGGATTCTAAGAGCAAAGTGGAGGGTTCGGGAATAAAATTTTTACCGAAGAAAAAAGGATGCGTACAATTGCCAAGGAGCTCGTATGATACATGTGAAGTGCTGCAATAGTATGGTAAAAGGAAGGATTTTCTATGAAATACATATAGGTCAGTTTCGCGATAGAATGATAAATTAAAATGATTTTATGACCAGGTAATTGTAAGAAACCGCCACTATGGTGTTACAAGGGTAAACCAACGAGGATAGCCGAGCTATACCGCTCAAGTCACAGAGTGAAGATGAAGTCCATGAAGATCTCTGTATAAACTTCTAATTATTAACCAGGGTTTTTGTGCTTGTGTTAGTGATTGAATTACTTTCGGGTAGCCCCCTTGCCTCTGCAGCTGGAGGAGGAGAAACAGAATACTCTTTCATTCCAGTTCCAGATTACTTTGGCCAAGTTTGCCCATCCGTACCTCATTCCTCCTGTTTTCAAACTTTGAGCTATGTTTTCTTCAATAGAATCACAGAATATAAATAGTAGAGAGTACTTAAATTTCCTTGATGCCGAGTGCGAAAATTCTAAAGTCAAACTAAGCATTAACTGCTCTCCTCTACAGATTCACTCAGGTCAATCGGAGAGCTCTGGGAGTCGGAACTGTTACCAGGAGTACAGGTGAGCTTGTGTTTCATTCTCGTATTCTTTACGATGATACAGATGGTAATAAGAATACTAGGTAAATCTTTTTTGCGTAGCAAGTTCACTAGGAATGAGATAGCAAAGAAAATTTTTCTTCGCTATCTCATTCCTCGTAATAACAATAGCGACAGGTACGACTAGGATACGACGGAATACTTATTGTTTGGAGTTAGTCATCTGATTTCCTCCTTACTGGTCTCATAATCCAATTGCTGAAAATTTCCACTCAGTGGACGAGTTTGAGCACTGACACCCAATTCTTTTACAATGGGAGTTCGTTAGCTGCGTATTTAATACCCTAGAACAAACTCACTGATATTTTCAAATGTATTTCTCAGTGAAGATTTTAATTAATTAATACCCACTTTGAATTTTTATGATTTTAAAGAAAACTCGCCCAAACAAATTTTGGAGCACAGGATTGACAGTATCTATTTTATAAATTGAGACTGATGCAAATTGGGTTGAATTACAAAAAACAGCGTTTAATCATGCGTTAAAAGTGAAATGCAATCATGTAAAAAATCATACTTTTTTATTGGTTTTCAATTCAGAATATATTGCTATTTGAGAAGCACATCAGAATATGAATAAGTAGATCACTCCAGTTCTCAAACTTCATTTAATTTTTGAAAAATTGCGAAAAAATCTCCTGGCCGAAGCGTATCTCTTTAGTTGTATCATTGAAGTCCATTTTTCGGATCGGATTATAAATGATGTACTCTAGATATTGAATTTTAACGATCATCAGCTAATGAGATCTAACTTTTGATGAAGTATTTAATGTAGCTGCCCTGATGTTTTTCAAATAATACGCACAACGTAGAGTTCATGAAAACTCCTTTCTGCATTCGTAGAAACCAACGAAATGTCCAACGTCGCTACTGCGGCTTCGAGCTCGAAATCATCGAATTAGTGGCCAGAAGTCTGAACTTCACGTGAGTATCCACTAGTGGCCAGAAGTCTGAACTTCACGTGAGTATCTACCAGTGGCCAGAAGTCTGAACTTCACGTGAGTATCCACTAGTGGTCAGAAGTCTGAACTTCACGTTAGTATCTACTAGTGGCCAGAAGTCTGAACTTCACGTGAGTATCTACTAGTGGCCAGAAGTCTGAATTTCACGCGAGTATCTACTAGTGGTCAGAAGTCTGCACTTCACGCGAGTCTATGCAAGCTGAAGTGTGCGCTGAGCTCGCTGCTTGGCGCGCAGATCAAGAGAGGAGGCCGTGTGCTCTAACGCTCTCTGTCATGACGACCAGCTGAATCCGTGCGCTCTAACGCTCTCTGTCATGACAACCAGTTGAGGAGAGGAGCTAGAATTCAAGGACCACTATTCCCCAAAGTAAACATGATGCAGCGTGTGATTAATTAATAGCGACATGAAATCATTTTAACAAGTTAAATAAAATACGACAAGGGTGGTGACGAAATAATAATTATTGTGGGTCCTCTATTTCTTTCATGTTGCTACACGATAAGGATTGCCGGCCCATGATGATCGCTTTTTCTGCCAAATTTATCAACACAAGAATCAGTTTTGTATCAAGACAAGCTGTTTCAAAAATTATTCTCAAATAGAAAACCTAGTTTTTTATTCAACCTACTTGGTGATACGAGTAATGGGGGGAAATTTGGGCATTGAGTACTTCAGATAAGTTAATATTTCTATGGCAATTTGGCGATGAAGTTGCAGTCAGCGTCACGGAAACCTATCTTATATCGACGAACTGTTGACGCAGCACGTTTGAGTAAATACTCTTCCTAGACAGTCATTCCTCACATAAGTTTGAGCAAATATTCTACCTAGACCGCCATCACCCTTACAAGTTTGACTAAATACTCTTCCTAGACCGCAATTACCTTTACAGGTTTGACTAAACGCCCTTCCTAGACCGCCATTACCCATACAGGTTTGACCAAATGCCCTTCCTAGACTGTTATTCCCACAGCTCATCTATGGATTGAAATCAACGTGATTGCTTTGTAATATTGCGGGCATCAGAGCAAAGTTTTTGGTATAAACTTCTTTCACCTGAGCTTAATGCGATGAACAAATTCCAAAAACATAAACATCATCTACAATCAAAGTATGACGAGAACTTTCAAGATTTATGAAAAAACTACTGAAGTCTCTGAAATTTATGTGTTTCATTTTAATTTTAGCATAGCTTTATAATATTGCTGACCAACTGTCCAAAAGTGACCTATTCGAATCTTCTCTTTGAGAGTGTTTTCAAATTGTAATTTGAAATTTATTTATGCAATTAATACCTTATCGTCATACGTACCAGAACAAAATTGCCTTGATGTTTTCGAAGAGTGAAGAGCAAAATTCCATGAGCTAATGGATTTGAATTCCTCTACCCCAGGTACGAGGTTCATGTGCTCGATGAAACTGTCTTTGGCGAAGGATACCCAGACAAATGCAAAGGTCTGGTAGGCCAGCTCTGCAAGAGGGTATGTTCGGGCTTGGCCAGCAGCACCCTGGGGCCGTGCTTTCAAACTATTAATCAATTAAATATAAATTCTAAATAATGTGATGCTTAATTGCTTTTTTGTTCATTTTCCTTGAAGGATTGCTTTTGCCATAGCTGGCTGATGAAATTCTTAATATTTGATCCGCCCGTCATAAAACAACTCTGATTTTTACATTCATTTAAACTCTACTATTCACAAAAGTCAGCTCCTATTCGTCAACAAATTTTATCCCCTCGTACTGATATTCCTGCGATTCTCTGATTGAAAACAATGCCCCCACGTTGATACATTATCAAGGGTGTGGTTACAAAGTTTCATTTCGTCTCGAACTTCTGATCCACCCTCGCCAGGAGATTGACGTCGCTCTGACAGCGCTCGTCATGTCAGCGGGCACCAGGATTGACGTAATGGACGGCACATTCCCAATCGAAGTCCAGCTCATGGTTTTGGTGTACGACAGGACCAGCAAAGTGACCACTTACAGGTACATATCTCTTTATTTTTACTTTCTTGCTAGAACATTTAGAATCGTTTGTAATTTTAGCCGCCCAAGCACAGATATCGCCTCCGAATGATTGATTATATCGATAAGGCGGCGTAAATGTTACTGGGTTCAATGTCTCACAATTAATTTTTGACTAAATTTTGTTGAGCAATGTTTTAGGGCTCATATGACTGCAAGGGGACGAAATTTCGTGCGTAAAAAAGGATTCTTATCCAACCACCACTAATCCACACGTTGAGTAAATCCTAAAAATAGTAACACTTTCTTAGTATCTTGCTACCTGATGCTACACTAACGAGCGTATTGCTAAAATTCCCGTGCAATCGCCTCCTTTTGGGAGAAGTTTTTTTCCTGAAGCGATACAGCAGCAATCATTTTCTAAATGAATCACATTTTCTGTCTGCTCTCACGAGCCAGACGGAATAAAAATAAGAAATATAGCGGTAAGTTGCAGGCTTAAATCTCATTATGATCTAGGAAAATCAGATGTATCTATCAGTCTGTCGTCAATCATTCTTTAACCTTTCTGAATTTAAACATGTGAACACCATGTATGTTAAGAGGGCAAATAAGCTGAAATACTTTTTTAAAATTCAGTTCGTCGTAGATTAAAGTGCAATAAATTCGCCCTAAAATGAATTCTAAAATATTTGTACAACTTTTTCTGCTCAAGATGCGGCAGATTCTTGTTTAGCAGTATGTCTTCGATGCTAAAAGATGGTCCTCTGTAAGATTTCCCTTGCTGGTAGAATGGCTTGTTGCTTTTCCTCAACTTCTTGCTAATCACTTTTAGTGAAGGAAGCAATAAAAAGCAGCTTGGAAAGTGGACATCTTCTCCGAAGGAAAACACATATTTACACTCCGTCATTAGTTTTTTAATTATGGTTGACTATCCATCCAGTTGCCTTTTAGAACCCGTGTAAAATTTTAGGGAGCAAAATCATCGGTGTAGTACACATGTACGCAGTCTCTCGTCTTATTGTTCGCGTGTAGGCTCACTTGTAATTTTTTTAAACTACAGGATTTCCGTCTATGATATGATAACTACCTTCCCAAGCAAAGCACAGTTGATAGCAGCCGCTTTCGAAAACAGCCTAAGCGAATTAATATGCTATGCCTGGGGCTTGTCGAGGTGGTCTACGTATGTGGACGGGTTGGACTGGCGGGCGTGGGGGGTGTTGGGGACGCTGACGCTGCTGTCCATCCTCACCGGGGTGCGGGCGAGCAGGACCCTCAGACGACGAGGCTGCGGAGACCCTCAGTACGGGACGCTCGCTGAGAGTGTTTTGCTGCACGTCTCTGCACTCTTCCAGCAAGGTGGGACCCCAACGCTGAGCTGGATGCGATACTCTCTATTGCACGGTGCGGCATATATTAGCAATAGATGTTACAAATACAATGGGGACTTCAAATGTGCATCTCTGCACTCTACAGCAAGGTGGGACCCCAACGCTGAGCTGGATGCGATACTCTCTATTACACGGTGCGGCATATATTAGCAATAGATGTTACAAATGCAATAGGGACTTCAAATGCGCATCTCTGCACTCTCCAGCAAGGTAAGGTACCAAACCTGGGTTGGATGAGACGCTGCAGTATGTGTTAGGTACTTGAGAACCCTTGCACGATCTGGTAGGCACTTGAGAGTCATTCCACGGGGCGGCAGGAACCTATGAACCCTTGTAAGATATGGCAAGTTCTAGATACCGAAGTAACGTTCCCGGATAAAAGGAGTTGAGACTGGATACAGAATATTTAATGGCCATTCAACGATATATACCCGTGAAGGTAGACTGAATATACGCCATTAGTCGATGAAACCACAATCTGCAACAGCCTAAAAAGCCTTCGAAACTGTAAGGAGACAGTTATGGAGTGGGTTCTTTGAATGTTTATCTATCATGGCATCCACAAAAGTTTATCTTAGAACCCAGTGCTCCATCCAGTATTCAACTGAGTTGAGTGGATGCGTATCGAAGTGTCTCTCAACCACGCCCAAGACAGAATAGTCCTGAAGGATTGATATCAGAAGTGCTGGGGCCACTTATTTGAAAAAACATGGTCATGGAAATTATTCACTCAAACCATTCTTAAACTGAATAGGGTATATGGACTAAGACGGTCTCCTACTGAAAGACGTAAGGCCTGACACGTGCTCTTTGCAGTAGTAATCTCGGGCTTTCAACATTCGGTAAAAGCAATGGTGTCACGTGGACCGCGCTGCTCACGACACCCAGAAGCATTACGGAGGTGAGCAATTCGGTGTACATGGCGGTCAGAACTTCATTGAGTTTTTTTACGTAACCCCCAATCATTTTGCGATTTACCCTCTGAAATTTGACGAAGTTTTTTCATTCAAAATGAACGAAAGCTTTCTGAGCTTTGTATGTTTCATATCGCGCTGTGGGCTTGGCTAGAGTCACTTTGTTCTCCCAAGTTTTCTCTGACATGAATTGGTCTCGCTCCATCATGCCCGACTTCTAACGGAGGTCGCCATGATCCATATGTTGGATGGTGACATGGACAACTTTTAGCTTCCTACCGATTGTCCTAATGAACTTCCCAAGGTCCCTTGGATAACATAATGGACGGGAGCGATAAGTAGGGATGTCTAGGTCCATTCCAAGTGCAGAATATGTCGCACGCTATGGGAAACGGTTTCCACATCACCACTGGCGGCATTTAGTTCTCACTGAACTTTGAAGATGACTGACCGTACGACTTTCAGGAAGGTTGCAATCTCAACCTTCGAGAGGGTTGGACGGTCCTTAACCCAAAGAAACAATGACAGCTTGCCTTTTCATTTTGTGGGTTAGCTTATATTTGATAATATTCGCCTTCAACATAAAACGGTATTTTACAATGACGCACATAATATTGTGTCTCTTGCATTATAAGTTCTCATATACCTGCCACATCCTCTTCATAATAATTCTAGATTATTCTTTGTTCACTCATGAATGTTTTACTTTACCCCAAAGACTTAAATAGTGAAGATTACCCTAATCACAACAAAAAATTCTAGAAGAGCCTAGCCCTAGACAGTAGATGGTGACCTTCTATGCCAAAGCTTAAAGCTGCATTCTAACATTTTCAATTACTAATTCGAGAAAAGTAAGATGGAGCATATTGCTGTTTACGTATATCACAGGTTGGCCAACGACACCAACGTCACTCATCCTGCGTCTGGTGTTCCTGAACTACTCGTGCATGGCGCTCGCAGTTTTCGCCTTCTACAACGGACGCCTGACTTCTTTCCTGTCAGCTACGCGCTACGTGAGGCCTTTCTCCAGCCTCGAGGAGGCCGTCAGCAACGACTGGAACATCGTCACTTTGAAAGGGTCGAGTTTTCAGCTCATATTAACGGTACGACATTTACATCGCGTTTGTAAGTGGTTCATTCCTAATTTTTTGGTGAGGCCACCGTATGCTTAGCCTGAAGAGTGGGAAGGATGAATGAAATTAAAATTAAAGAATAATGTGTTGGATGGGCCAAAATGACGCATTTCGAAATTTTAAGTCACTATAACCAATCTCAATGTAGTTGATACAATAGGTTTCAAATATTATGTTTCTATTTTACGTAATTTAACGTAGCAACGTAGGAAACCGGCTTGAGCACGAAGCCGAATACAAATGAGCGAGTGGAAAGAAGCAAACTTATTACTCAAAGTACCTTATAATATACACATTTAAAGTGTTCGAATATTTTTTAGAGCAGAATTTATATTGTACGACGTTACCCCACATTGAAACAGTATTATTTTAGTTACTTGTTTGAAGTATACATCTATTGACCTCCATGATTCATTTAAAATCTCTGTTGCTATTTTTCTATAATTTAACAGGTACTTGACTTCCTTTGATTCAAGGATATTGTGCGTAGATGCACGTGTTACTTTTTAATTTTAAATGTATTTCAATATTTTGTAAAATAATTTGGGACTTAGCAACCATGTTTTTTGAAATTTCAATAGCCTAAACAAGTTCACTAGCATAACATGCGTGTTGACTTCAACATTCTTATTTGCAGAACTTGGAGGGGGATGGGGTATCTGGATTCAGGCAAAAAGTCCGCGAGAATCCTGAAATTATTTTCGTTAATTCCTTAGAACTAGGATTCCAGGTACGTAACTAGTGCATCAGGTTGAACCAGAGCGTGCTTCAGGAATAATTTATAGGTTTTTCTCGCGATTTCTGACCAATTCATGTTCGCTTACCTTAATATTTTAGAGTACCCATGTTCATTTTCTAAGCAAATTTCCTTTCTGTGGTCTAAAGTGAGCCGATCATGTTCATTTAACTGAGGAACGTCCCTAATGAACTCCACCACACAGAACGGTGCAGAAATCGCTGTTTGTGACACAACTGAGCTTTATGAGGCCCCCCATGGTTTCTTTGATTTCAGTTTCCTGTTCTTTCTAATTTCTACTTTTGAAAATTATGATGACGGCAAAAAGTAAGACTTAGACGAGCGAGATGTTTCTATTTTATGGATCATGATTACTTTACTTGACATTGCGCGGTGTCGTTCAGTAAAAGCTCGGCTTGAAATAACGTTACGTGAAAAAGGGTAGAAGGATACGTTTTTCACATTCCAGCCACTTTTTCTAAATTAAAATAAGAAATGAACTTCAAGTTTCAATTCGAAGTTTTTTAAACCCATCTATAACAACGTCGATAAATACTTACTTCCCACTAATTTTGAAATACTCATATAATTAAACGATTGACTCTGTTCGTTGAAATTTGTCCCAGTTTACGTTTATTTCTCTCATCCGAGTTGTATCAACTATTGCTTCAGTTTTCTTGCATTCGGATTTCGTCAAAGTTTATCACACAAATTCGTCACAAAACCAATGTTCCTTTCTACATGGTGATGACATGGCTTACCCAAAACACCCACATCAAAAATTCCACGCACGCCTATGCAATTTGTGCGGCAGCGAGAGCATCTTGAGCCCAAGAAGCTGTTTGATGCTTTTTTTATTAATGACAGTACATAGATGAAGCTTGGTTTCATGACGGTGCAGGTCTTTTTTCTAATTTTTTCTATAGGAAGACTCCTCTCTACTCCTCTTCGAAAAATTTCCGATAACACACGCCATCTGTCATATAGCATGAATTCACTCAGGTCGTGCTCGTCAATTTATGTTGTGCTCATTTTTCCCCCACGTCTGAATTATGATCTAATATTCTTCGATAAATTTCCATTATAAATAACCGTAGAGAAATGTTATATATGTGCCTATTGAGAGTGAAATCAGTTACTAAATTCCAGAACGTCAATTTTTATTCATTCTCGCACTCTCTATCTCGTATACAAATGCTAAATATATTTCTTTTCTTAAATTGTTAAATTTTGTCACACCGTGTGCCTCCGCGAACAATACCCGAGCGTCAGGAGGAACGATGCAGTTTTGATTGGTTTTAGAACTGAAAATTTACATATTTTTTCAATTCTGACTCGGTAATTTACCTTGCGCTTCAATATTTGCGGGCAACCATCTTCATAGAAAAGAAAATTACTTCTCACAGAAAAAGAGGCATTCCATGTCGCTGCTCAGAGCAGGGAGTGAAATTTCATTGCTCACTACGAAACATAACTCCTCCTAATTCAACGTCTGTAAGAGAATAAGTCCATCTATAAATGCAGGGAAGTGTCAAATTTTATTGCCCTGATTTGATTTTTTTTCCTCTAAGAACTTCACAATTGCTTCGTGAATAAGATCTTAAGATATATCTCTAGACAGTTTCCTTTCTCCTGATTCTCTAGTAAATTGGTAAAAGAAAAAATAGGACTTTTTGAAACTCTTATTTGTGATGTGTGTGCATAACACTAGAATGCTGTGTCCCTATGCGAGACCACTAAAGTGTAACTCTCTATCACCTTTCGTACAAGTGGTACAGCTGAAACTTCAACTCTCTACAAAATACTGAAGCATATCAGAAGTACAATGCAATTGTTAACTAGAAAGAGAACAATTGTATTACTCGGCTGTTTACTCATAATTGAACAATTACATTGTGTTTCTGTTCCATTACGAGTGGACGATTGTATTGTGCTTTTGATGCGTTTCGATTTATTATTTTGGAACGGGAAAATATCTGTTGTCGGCAAAATGCCCTTTTCAAAGCATTCGTGACACTTCTGGCGTTCAGTCTACGCATCTATTTCTGTGCATCTCTATTTAAAACATTTCTTATGTACTCCGCAGAAAGTTGAATCGTCTCAGACAGCTCTTTTTGGGTTCTCTTTGAATGTTCAGTTCACAGCCCAAACAAGAGAAGGATTATGTCGGTATGACTTCGTGCGAGTTGGAAGAGTTACGTCCGATCTCTATCTTGCAGTCGAAAAAAATCTTCCCTTCAAGCGAGCTCTGACACACTCGTAAGATGCTTGGGTTTTCGACTTCTTGATTGAAAGTAGACATAGAATTGAATTGAAAGAAATAGATCATTTCTTTCATCAATATTTGAGTAAAAATATTGCAAAGGAATAAGAATGGTCAACGCTGTAGATTTTTTCGAAAGAAAACCGTATTGTTTATAACAGAGAAATTATTTTTTGAAGTAAATGCACATTTTTTGGTACAAGTACTTGACTATTTTACTGCTTTTCCTAAGTCTGAAATTCTGACAGCTACAGTAAGAAGTCGAGCAAATTTCATTCTGCTCCCATAGTGGGGAATCACCGAACTAAAAAGATTCGAAAGATCGAATTTCATTTAAATATTGGGCTGAATCTAATGAGTCTTTAATAAATAAAAATAGCTTTTCAAACAGCTATTACCTTTAATAAATAATATGTACCATCGTTTTCATGTTTTTTCCTCACTGAATGGTCCTTGCTTGTAGCTTTTTTTGTGTCATATTTCATATGGATTCGCAGCTCTAAGCGATCAGATCATTTATTCTAATCATTTAATATAAACTGCATACCGGAGGTAGGTGAGGAGGCAGAATATCCCCGTATCGCATCTTCTATAAAAATAAATGGTTTGTATTCCTATGCATATGTCAAAAAAGTTTACGAATTACCGTATTCCCGTGCTTAAAATAGCAAACATAATTTATTCATAACTCGATTATTATGTCTTCAGAATATTGAAGCTCCGTTCCGCTGGGATCCTGAGAAAAATTTCTGATGAATGGAGATTCATAAGACCCGTCGAGTGTGACGTGAACGAATTCACGTCTTTTGGATTCCTGAACACCGTCAGCGCCTTCGTCGTGCTCGCGGTGGGGGGCACTGGGGGCTGCCTCCTCCTAGCTCTGGAGGTCGTGGTCCACGCTCGGCAGAAAACTCGGAGATCTACTCGAACCCTCGATAGGAAATACGATCAGTTTGATCTACGGACATAAAAATAAGTAAATCTACTCGAACCCTCGACAGGAAATACGATCAGTTTGATTTACGGACATAAAAGAAGTAAATCTACTCGAACTTTCACGAAGGAATACGGATCAGTTTGATCTACACGCAGAAAACACAATTTGTTTTGGTCTACAAAAGTATAACACAACCTGCTCTAAACCTCGACACACAATCCGGATCTGCTTGAATAAGAAGGGCTTTAAAAATTGTGGTTTCCATTTCTATGTACGTATGTTGAAGATGTTAACCTTTGTGTCAAATGCATAAAAATATTTTTGTTTCGTTGTCGTGGAACGTGGTCAACCTATAACTAATAGATAGGTTGCTATTGACTAGCTAATAAACACAATTGTATACCAGTAAAAATGGACACTAATGCATTTAAAAACGGTTCATTCAAATTATCATTAAAACTGAAAATGATTCTGGAAAGTTAGTGCCACGGTCATTTAATATAATGTTGCTTCGAATGAGACGGGAAATTTTCTGTAACGTCATTTTCCGGTAGAAGGGGAAGATGATGGCTGGTGACAGCATGATTACTTTCATCAAGCCTGTCTGAGGCCAAATCTTGACTGGCAGCCTGACTGTTATCCTTTGGGGGCTGCCGCGTCAATAATTCTGATTAATTTTTTCGTAAAAATGTGAAGTTATTATGAGTTTGACCAGCGAAGGAGCTCATTACAATATAAAAGTACATCAGGCCTTGAATCAAAAAAAGGAAAATTAGCATGAACAAATTTAACTCCAGAAATTAGTGCAATCATTGATAAGCCTAAGTATAAGCCACTGTCTACAGAGACTTTAAACTATAGAAAATTCATAAGCTCAAAGTTTATACTTGGAATTTTAAATTTCGATGTCGCATTCAATAACCAAGTCTTCTGTGTAGTTGAAAGCTGCTCATACATTTGGAGTAAGTATGGTTATTGGAATAGTCAACGGTGTTGTTGACATTCGAATCACTTTCATAAATAATTCCTTTATCGATTTTATGAAAGTATCCCATTCGAATGGTTATCGCAGCCTGCCTGTCATATCAAGAACTCTCGTTATCTGCCACGCTAGTCGCTAGTCTCTTTCAGATAACGAAAAGTGGTTCATGACCTTAGCTCGCTGAAGGGATTTTCTTTTTCTGTTTTACTCTATGCCTCGCTCTATTTCTTTCAGAAAAAGTCTCTATCAGAGTAAGAAAAGGGATTCATGACCTAAAGTGCATCCCTACGATCATTCATATATTCCTTTTTGTGTATGTACAATAAAATGAGACTGAGATTAGGTATCCCAGACGTGGTGAGTACACATTGTTTTACTTTACTTTATATCATCGGTGCCCAATACAACGGGTACGTGAAGGAAATATAATCCACACTAGGAACATTGATAGTAAACGAATGATATGTTCGTTTTCATCAGATTCAACATACATTCAATACGGTAACAATTTAGTTAATGCGTAAAAATGTATGAATATTATCAAAGAGTCTATTGAGATCCTACCTAGATAAAAACTAGTATTCTGTATCAATATGGGGTAGGACCTCCAAAAGCACAAATGATGGCGCACCATTAAAGCGATATTGAATCTACAAGTGTCCTAATGTACACCTAATCAATTTTAAATCCCTCGTATCAACTTATATCGTATTTCGGTCACAGTACGCGGACGAATTTCTTAAAGTCTATTTTATAGTACTAGGTGGTCACAAATATTTTCTAGTAGGTTTATATCTGAAGATGACGTTCAGAGTTGATGATCTTGCCTGGGTATCTTTCATTGCAAGTCGTGAACAAGTCCAAGTGTGTACATTACGTACTGAGTTATTTCTTGGAGTTGGCACGACACCTCGAATGCTCTCTCTATTGAATAAACAGGAGAAAGCGAGGAGCGCCGTACAGTGGTCTGGGAATATTATGATCTCGGAATGAATGCTTCGAACATTAGCTCATTGGCAACAACTCTGTAAAAAATCAGCAGGAAATTCTATAGTCAAAAATTTCTACGAGTATCTATTTTAGACGAGAAGAAAATGGGCTTTACATCTTTGAACTTCCTTCGACCTGAATATTTCTGTTTAGAGCGAATATAATCGCTTAAAATCTGCAAATCTAGAAAAAGAATACTGATTTTAAGAATCGAGCGTTTATTTAGATTTTACTACGCTCAATAATTACTCAATAATTACTCCTCAATAATTACTCAACAATGCTGGAAAGACTAATGCACATCGTAAGTTTCTATATTCTGAACATAAATCTACAATGTTTTTTAAGCGTATGTCCAACGTTTTTAAATATCAGCGTCGAGCGCCTCTCACTTAACATTTGGCTTTCAGTGTTTGAACGGCATGCATTACAGAGATTTTACCTCACCATGACCATTCCCTACTAAGAACTTTTCTGGTAAAACAATTGAAAAGAAGTGTGACATTATACGTAATGCGTAAGCATGCTGCTTTATCAACACTCGTTTATTCTGTTGCATCCTACTTTAGCAATTAAATTTTCTTCATTCTTTATACAATTACAAAGATATTTGATGGCCGAATTGCTCATTTACATGCTGGTAATGTACTACATGTCTTCAACAACTATATTTGACATAGTGCAATTTGAAGGAAATCTAATTGTTACTATAAGAAGAAAAACCAAAATGATCGCAAATATTAAAATCGTTATAATGCAGACGTTGCGGATCTTATGCTTCAGTGTCTAAAAAGATTTTTTGAAAAAATCCTACAAAAAAGCGAAAATTGGACGGTGATCTAAATTATACTCAGAAAAATTTTAATATCTAGATCCATATAATTTCCAGCCTTATAAAATTTATTAATTGCACAAGTTTCACAGAAGAACCATACTCATAGATCTCAGGACGGAATATGAAAAATGTACAAAGATTCTGGAATGCGCTAGTCAACAATTCCTCGGACCGAATTGGAAATTGTAAACATTTATTCACCGCAAAATTCAAGTTATGATTCTTCCAAGAAATTAAATAAGCTATTCAATTTTCAACAAATCAAAAGTTCGTAAAACTAAACTCACGCAAACATAGAACTTTCTATGTTTGAGTCAGTTTAGTTTTACGAACTCTGTCATAGTTTTGCGAAATCATTGTCATAAAAATGCAAACGTATCTCTTGTTGTAAATCATTGCATCAAAGGCTATCTAATAAAATCCGTTCGTAACATGTTTCCTGACCATTCGGTGAGATCTCGGAGTAGATTTTAATTGCAGATAAACTTCCGTAGTTAAAAAAACCTTCATTGGCAAGAGAACACCTAACGAAAACATACCGTACATTATCTCCATTGAAACTGAAGACCATTAAGGCAATCTAACTCAGGAAATTTTCAGAGCTTCCTAGAAACAAACAACAATCCAGATGATAACTTGCCCCGATCTAACTTTTTTGCCACCCTATCGATGAATGTATAAAATAATTGATAAATATTTTGGGTATTTTTACATTCTAAACATTTAATGATGCTCCAGTACGGCAGTTAAACTGGGGCTTGTGACTCGAAAGTTTTAATAACGAAATTCAACTCACTTCCGGGTTCACGAACTATAACAGCAAATAGTTTACAAAAAAATTATTTTGTGATATTTGCAGCACAGAAATTATTCCAAATAAACATTGAAAAGAAAGTGAAAACCCACCTCATTTTTTCCCGTGTCTCAAGGCTCTAAGGCACTCCACTGATTACATGATGAACGTCGGGCATCAAATTATCAGTCTCACGTACTGCCGACAATCACTCTTTCCAAGGTAATAGTATTAAGAGCGCACATGAAACAGCTGCGAGCCTTTTTTATAGTGGGGTGGAGAACACACTCTCGAGTCTCGAGTTCTTTTCCGTGCTCGAGGAAGTGGAGCGCTCTCAGCCTCACTGCGATGTCGCCTATCGCTGTCGAATAATCTCGGCGCTTGAGGGTCATTACCTTTATCAAGCGCGCACATTTAACGTAATTGTCCTTCACAGGAACTGCACTTGAACCAGTTTCTCATTTGAGTTTCTAAGTTCAGATCTACTGAAGCTTCAACGGTAGCGTAGAAAGTTTCTTGTGATGGTAAAGGTTAAGCTGATCTGGTAGTTTCCAACGATTCTCTAATTGAAGTATTATGTCGCCCTATACAGAAAGATGTAACCTGGGTGTGTGCTTGGAATGTGTGCATCGATAATGTAATGTATGAAACTGGGGTGTACTTGGAGGTATGCGGAGCAGGGAGGTATGTTAAAAGTGTCGATTTTCTGGGTGTACTGGACGTGTTCTTGGATGTTCAAGAGGTGTTCTGCGAGGGTGCTGAGCTGTATGAACTTGAAGTACTCTAGAATTGTCATTGAGGAGTTTTTATACATTTAAAAAAAGTGTGCTGGCAGACTCACTGACGAAGCAAAAATGAAAAAACTGTTAAAAATAATAATCATCAAGACCCTAATAGCAATTATACTTCATTGAAATATTTTACATATTCTCTTCATAGAATCTTGCGGCACCGTTTGAATAAATATTTCAGTTCAACTAATTTATTTGTAATGCACCGGGTCAGTGGTTATTTTTGAATCGCAAGCATTCTCGTTATGCCTCAAGGAATAAAATTATACGTTCATGAACGTTCGAAAACTGCATAAGAATAAGAAGGTGGAAAAATTCGTGAGAAATTAAATGGTATATTTTTTGTATACAATTTTTTAAAAATTAAAAAAAAGACAATTTGTATGTTTTAATACACTCCAGGTGGTCATCGCCCTCTTTCCTCACCCTACGTGAGGTGAGCGCCAAGACATAACAAAACGTTTCGTTAGGGACTCTTTTCGAGGCTTCTGTGCGAGGTAGAAAAACTCGACAACAAAGTTATAATGTACGACAGGAGCACAGTTTACGACTTACGACTTCATCTGCAAGAAATAACTTGGTCTTAAGTGGGACACTATCCTGGAAGATTTCGACAGTTGATCAATTAAAACACAGACCACTTCTTGAGCGCATTGCGTACAAAAAAGTAAATATAGTTCTCCCAGGCTCATAACTAAGCCCAGATAGGGCGCTATTTGAAAATTAAATATCTTATGCAGGTGCCGTGCGCTCAAAAAAAAGATCTGAAAAAACACGTGACTAGATTTCGGGTCACGTTTCTACACACGTACCCATCTTTATCACCCATCCACGAGGGTAACGACAGCATAATGGTCATTCATGCTGATGAATATCCCTATCAAATCCCTGAAAGCTTACTCTTGAAAGCAACATTGCAAAAAAAAAAGTTTTTTGTAAAGCTACGCTTCTCTAATCTCACGATTGGATACGTTTTCTGAGATAATTTTACGGGTGCGATTGAGGCTGCAGCTGCTGCACGCCAGCCAGCGCGGGCATTGACATTTGAAATGCTCTGCTTTGATAAAACTTTACGGAAGTTTGAGAACGTAATTACAAAATGATTTAAGCGAACTCTGAGTTTCTGCTCGCCTCAAGATCTAAATAATAAGTTTCATCTACCTTAATGTAGCGTTGAAAAACGTAACAAGAGGAAGATATTTTCTAACATGAAAATTCAGCTCATAGGGTCGGTTAGCCGAAAGTCAATGACTGCATTATTTAGCTCCATTTATGTCTCTATCGACCATACAGATACATGGATGTAGCACTGTTAAACTGCATCTTTTATTTAACTGTTGTTTTTTATAAAGTTTATGTTTCAAGATCAAATCTATAGCCGCCATATTGACGGGAGCCTTAACTATTTCATTCCATAGACACTAAAAAATCACTATTCTGCCAGTTATTTCTTCACGACTCCAATACAGACACCAAAATCATGATATGGTTTTAGCACGATATGAGAAAAAGCGCTAACGTATTCAATTATTCATTGCCTAAAGAATACACTTCATACAATTCTTGATACGAGGAAAAAGCAGAAAGCTTTGCTGTCTTTAATAAAATATGCGCTGACTTCATTATACTAGACCGACGAATGCCTGTTGATGAAATTACATGTGTGTTGGCGACAACCCTTTACTGGCTAGATAATTTTTTATTCGAGCAAGAATATCCTCTTTCAAGGTACTTCATTGCCATTTTGAATATAAAGCGAACAAAAACAGTAGAACTTAAAAGTAGCTTCTTGCTTTAAAAAACGTACTAAAAGATGTAAAATTAATTTTATAGAGTGCACCGAATTTCCCACGCGGTGTAGTGAAACGATTATTTAGATTCTAATTGTAAAGTTAACCGTAACAGACTTCACACCTTTGGCCAAAAAATAAATGACATTTACTCTCGGAAACGAGCGTTGCAAAACATATTCTCGTAGGACTTCAGAAAACATTTTTGACTGATCAAGCAAAGCCTGGGAAAAGAGGAAACTGGTCTACATCTAGAAAATTTAGAAATTCAAATGTTTCATTTGAGTCGAGATGAGTCCATTTCAGCGTTGTGGAATACATTGTCAATCACAATAACGCTGCTTTTGCGGCACTCTTTAAGGCGCTATGAATTATGAATGAAACTTTGCAGACATATCGCTAATGACTTCTTGGAATTGATTCGTCATAATAATATATAGTAAAATAATATTGATACGCCAGAAACTGAAGGCATAGCTGCCTTTTAACGATGTAATCGAGTTCCTCTGTATTTTTACATGCGATCCATTACTTGAGATATCATTTCTGTGAGAGGGAATTTTCCTTGGTAAACGTGCTGCTTTCTAACCATCGGTGCTTTATGAAGAAATAAGTATAATCTGTACATTCCAAATGATACGAGTATTGTGTTAACTCGTGTATTCAAGTATTCAACTATATTGGGTGTAAACAGTGAAAAATAGAACTTCAAACTAGAACTTTTTGTGCGTAGGGGTAATGAACAATGATGCAAAAAATGTTCATGGGGATATTTATTAGTCTATAAATTTAAAACTAATTCATTCTATTCGTGAACCTTCGGGATCAACGACTTGCTGGACACGCTTTCTGAGAGAGCGACAGGCGTTCACTGCATGGTCCCGCTTAAGTGATCGAAGTCCTTTCTTGATGACTGACTTCAAGAATTGAAAAATGTTGTGAGGTTGATCATTAGACACTTTCTCAATTTTCTCCGATAGCCAATAATTCCAAGGATTTGCAGGTGAGCTAGTCTGCCAAACATCAGGTGCAAACAGTGGCAAATTTTCGTTGAAGAGATTCTGTCTAAACAGTTTGGCCCCACGAGCTGGCGGTGAGTCTTGAGCGAACATAACTTGCTTTAAGCAGTAGTTCTTCTTTATGTATATTAACATAACTGTCTCCTGAATCGTTGTATACTCATGAGTATTGGTTTTTTGTCCTGTTTCGATAAAATGAGGGGCGTGATTTTACCAATGCTTGCAACGCCTGTAGACACGATCACGGAGGCCGGGTTTTTACCATCCGTGACAGAGACGCTTCTGATGTTGGTCCAAAGTAATTTTCCTCGAGTTTCTGCGACTTGCTACCTCACCAACAACAAATTTATTCTCATCCATAAAAAAGTGAGCTAATCCCCCGCTGGTCTTCAGATGGTTCAATGACCTGGAACTCTTTTCTTCCCAATGGCCTTCGGACATTTAAATAGTGAGGAAATTTCAACATCCTCCGCTGTAGAACTTCAGTTTGAGTTGAAATCTGACAGATATTCCAGTCATAAATATTACCGTGGAAATAGGGAAATAGTTATTTAAAATTATTTCAGTTTACCGTTTTCTTCTTATACCCTGTCAAGGATTTAAATCTACTGTTTTTTTTACTTGAGATTGTGAATCTAGACTATCATTCAAGATCAAGTAGTGAGTACGATGTTGTAAAAGAATATACTTACAGCAGACTAACGGATAAACTCTTATTAAGAAATATGACTTTTTGTCTAGCCAGTCAATCCTCAGTCCTCTATAGCTAAAATATTGTCACCGATGATTGATAATGAACCTTGAATTCAAGCCCCTTCTCTCATGAACATGACATCGATGCAAACAATTTTTTGCAGGACCTTGAAGAACAGGTCTGAATATCCCTTGTCGTGAATCCTTTTTTCGATCACTTAAATCCTGCAAAAATGTGTCCGTTTAAACAGTATGAGTTGAGAAGCAAAATTCGACGGGGGAATAAATTGAATTATGAACATTGGCGATTTAAGAGGATGAAATTAGCTGACGTGCATCAACCTCCGCAATGATAGAGATTATAAAAGGACATTATCAGAAAGAAAAAACTTACAGCTCGTTGGTTAACCGTTACAGTCCGTTGGTTTGTTCTGCGCACCTTGATGCATCATTCATTTCTTTGTTGAACACAGCCGCTTCCACTGAGGCGCTCGATCATGACAATACACTTAGCGTCTGTCAACTTTTCATGCGTAGGCTGCTCGTAATGAGGCGTACCTTCCAGAAAGGAACGCATCAAAAGATCTCTTACTTTACCCACTAAGCTAGAAGTATAATCTCCTAGGTACCTTACACCATATTCACTGTTTTGACCTATTATAAAAGAGCTTCATAGCAAGCTATTGATGCTACAAAGTTCGGTTGATTCTTAAAAGAAAACAGTGATGATTCTTAGCAAATGCTCGTTCGAGCAATGTAACAAAAAAACAGCTATGTACTTCATGCAAAAAATTGTATGGCAAACAGCTCGATCTCACCAACGCATAAATCATTAACAGTATCACTGTGGCCGCTGTGCTGATGGCTGGAAAGGTTGCTACAAATTGGTTCCATCGGCAACAATTCCTTCAGGTTATGGAGCATGAAATTACAGTCTATGGTTCCTGGTAAAAAAAAAAATTCACGGCTTTTCGTTGTCTGCAAATTCTTGCCACGATTCATTTCACATATATTTGAATAATTGACGCGATCACAGGTGAAGAGAATAAAATGTGTGCTATACAGAGCGTAGTATTGGCTACACTCTGTATTATTGGACGTGGGCTCAGACGAGCTGCCCCTCGCAGTGTGGCTGCAGGAGGAGGGTTGGCAACACTTCTTCGCAGCCAGGCATGACAACTTTTAAGTCAATTATTATATCCTTCTATGGGGAACGAGAAAAAAGGATACCAACAATTACGTTAAATTGGAATATTCAAAGATAGAGGATGAGAATCTTGACCCTCGCTCAGTACAAAATTCGCATTACGATTTTGCTGCAGTCCAACAAACGTACGAAATTTGGTGTACTTCAGTTCGTAACTTTTTCACGATTAAACAATTCAGCAAAATATGAGCAAAGTAATGCAAACCCAAATGTTATTTTCAAATAAAAATTTCTGGAGTTCGATACCTCCGTTCAGTCGTCCTCTTTTTGCTATTTTGGGATGTTTAGTCTTATGTGACCAATGGGTAGAAAGTTCAGCTGATTCTGCAGGAAATATGCGTAGCTTTTCTAATCTTGATTCTAAAATTCGTTTGCAATCCGTGGCTGAACTTCTTACGTCAGCAGCACACTACCTGGACAAAACAGACATCTACCTAAACATCAGAATCCAAGGTGAGCAATATGGCAATTGAAATTCACACAGAAATCGTTTCTTTGCATCACTTCATATTAACAACGTTTTGAATTTTGATGAACCATGTACAAAGTGTACAAGGAGATTAATTTTCTGTTAAAAATATAAATAAAAATTTCTGCAAGAAAAACTTATGTTGTATCCCACACAATCTGAAGGTCCCGTAAAGGTTATCCCCACTGCAGAGAAACGTTTTTCGCAAATCTGTTTCCTACGAAACTGCTATCTAGAATATAATTAACTAGAGTACGTAAAAGAAAGAGGTTATTGAAAGTTCTTCCTGAATCAAAGAATTCTCTATGCACAGAAGAACTGGAGAGATACCTTCATGTTTTTGAACTCTAACTCTAACATTATTATAAAAGCTTGAAATCTAAGCAGTTTTGTGTCTCACATTCATCTAGATTGTTCAAGCTTTGTTGTTTATGGTCAATAACTATGAATATTCTTGCTAAATTCCCCAGACACCTTGAGTTTGATCTGTCCTGTTCTTGTTAGAACACATATCATCGCATTACATACATCCTGTAAACCTACCTTCGAACTTTTCAAACGATAATCCATTGGGATGCACTCATATTTAATTTCTAACAAATTCCATATATAGTCATGAAAAAAATGCATGAAAAAATACGCATGACAAAAAGTTCAGTGTCTTTTTTTATAATATTGAAGAAATTTTTTTCCCTGCGTTGACTATATATGGAATATGTTAGAAATTAAAAATGAGTGCATCCCAATGGCAGCCAATAATTTCCTAAGATCCCTGGACGAAAAATTAGTCACAAATTGTTTTTCCAGTTCCAGTTATTCATTATGTTCATCAATCGATTTTCAAAGTTCGACCGCAGTTTAGGCAATTTGTAAGTACTAACAGGCATCAGGCTTCATTCAGAGCCGACACAGCGTAAATTGGTTTCTTAGTTGCTCCACAACTGTGGGATGAAAGTAAAGCTTCTCGGAATGACTAAAAAGGACTTGTGTTTCATGTTGAACTGTTATGCTAGTCTAACAAGAATGGAAACAAGCCGGTACATACCGCAATTCAAGGCAAAATCGCGGTCGGAAAAACATTTTAACCGATAGGGACAGCCACTGTGTGTCCCGAATTAATTAATAGAATCGCCTGGCATCAGGGATGGAACCAGTGCGAAACGTCAATGATGGCCCTTCTACCGCTGTTTCAGAAGGAAGACTTCTTAGGGAACTCCATGTAATGAATGTATGGAGCAGAGTGGCTCATAAACGCCCGATGTTAATTCTTGCCAACTAGAACACTCGTTTAAACTGGGCCAACTCACACGCACATTGGAGTGTAGAGGAATGGAGAAGTATCATATGGTCAAATGGATCACGTATCTGTCTCTATAATAATGATGCCTGGCATCGTGTTCATCGAAGACCTGATGAAACCTTCAACGAAGCCTGTGTGCACGGGGCGATACTAGAATATGGATGGTCTGTCATGTGCTGGAGCTGTTTCAACTACACAGAATTGGATCCTTAAGTTGAGGTAACCGTCAAACAGAAGCAGCATGGCTACATTGAGCTTCTAGATAACCAAGTTTCCCCCATTTGCACAAAATCTGAATAAAGAAAAGCATATTGCATTGCATATCTTTCAGGATGAAACCGCCATGTACATCGGACTAGAACTGTCATTCATTGGCATGGCAGTCATTGAGGATATGTCAGACATTTAAATTAGCCAGCTAAGTCCCCAAACATGAACCCAAAATAAAATAGGTGGAACCACCTCGAAAGACAAGTTAGACGCCGAGAAGATCGTCCACGTTCTGTGGCCGCGTTAAGAGATCAGTTGATGCAAGAGTGGTACAAAATCGACCAGGTGTACATCAGGACAGAGTCAATGCCGTGCAGAATCGCCGCCATTATCCGTGTTTGTATATCCTACACCATATTAGTAGCAGGTGACTAATTTTTTGTACGGGATACTTACGTAGAATTGCATGTTCCCCTCATTTTACCACGTTAACTATGTACGTTCACAATGTATCGGTATGAAACTTATTTCGGTTTTAACATACAATCATGGGCTGTCAATAGTCAGCCCAAGAGGTATACATCCTTTTTGCATTCTTTGGTCAGTACTTTGAACTAAATTGAATACTTATAATCTATTCAAAATAGTTCTAGACTAGTAGACGATACTAATTCTAGATGCATTGAAATTTATGGCAGGTATCACAAAAGAGATAGCACACACTGTACAGCTGCGTTGTTTTCTTCCTACATTCCCAGACGACTCCAAGCGATACCAAATTTTCCGGAGACTCCGGCTGCTGCTACTGGCGTCAAGGAGCTCTGTCCAGCTGCACCAAAGCCTCGACGATTTGGGCATCACCAATCTCGTAGCTGGGAGACACGGAGAAAGAAGAAGTGTTGCATCAGCTTCAAAACCTACACGTGTATCATATAAGAATATGCACATTCGAGGTACGGAAGGCAACGTTCTACATAATATCCACGAGCAGCATTTGGAAGTTCCACACATACCTGGTTTGTATAAAGAGCACACGTCTAACTTGGTCATTGCAACTGACAACCTTACGGTGAAATTCGGTATTGAGCGACGTATGGCAACTCAGAAGAAATTTAATTTAAGTCTGAAATTCGACTCTCATCAATCAGCCGACCAAAAGAAAATTATCCAACCAGCAACAAGTGGCCTGAACACGACGTCCCTCACGTGGAGCTCCGAGTACATGCGCTACAGAGAGCTGAGGGGGTGGCGAGCCCCTCACGTGTGTCACTTCAGCGCCCCCACAACCCCCGCCAAGCGCCCCCCAGGCTGCGGTCCCCAGCGCTGGCCCATGCAGGTGACCCGACTTACTTTCCTTCGCGGAGTTTAATTTTGCATAAGTCGTAGTTATCCCTGTATTTTTGTCCAGTGTTAAGAATCGAAATGAAGTGTATAAAAAAATTGACTTCAATCGATCTTATAATAATGTCTGATAGAGCTCACTAACACATTTGTTTTAATGTTTACTGAAGTTATTAAAATTGAATTTTAATCACCCTGTCGAAATATTATTCATATTTTCTCAACTCCCATTATTGATATGCTCATCTGCGTTGTCGTACAATAAATTCATTAAATCTTAAATATGCTCACAGCAAACGAAAACTAAAGTTGAATTTTCGATATCAAATGTTTGAGATATCCTGTATATTTTAGGATGTTGCAAAACGTTCAAAGGCTACTCGTATTTGTAATTGGGACTACTACTCGAAACTTCAGTTTTCTATAGCAATGGAACTAAGACTCAAAACTTCAGTTTACACTGACATTGAGGCTACTACTCAAAATTGCGGTTCTCACTGACATAGATGCTACCTCTCGAAACTTCAGTTTACCCTGACATTGGAGCTACCACTCGAAATTTCATCCCAAAAAATCCATTTTGAAGCCTTTACATTCGCATGGATCAGCAGCGCGGGATCGCAGACGACCTGCCCAGTCATGCAACATTAGTTCATGCAGCACACTCTTGGGCCATCATGATTCTCGAGCGTACTTCCATCTTTATTGATCATATGTTGATCCGGATCCTGATTTTCGAAGGAATGCCGTCAATCATTGGAGCTATTCGATAATTGAATAACCTTTGCAGAAGAATATTGAAGCTATTCAATAATTATAATTGATGCGGTCTCTGTATTGATAATCATTAAGGCTATAGAATCTATGAATAGTTATGTGTGTAAGACACCTGAGGACCTAACTATACATCGTAACGCATCTTGCTATGTTATGATTTAAATAAATAAATAAATGACATCTTTAAAGGAAAGTTACTGGTCCGTGCCGCTTCCAAGCCGCCGAGTGTGTAAGCTGAAAACTTCCAAAAATTCTCTCATCCTCACCCATTTAAACTTAAGTATCAAATATCAAACAAGATTCCTCAACACACCTTTGATGTTGTGCTGATACAAAGGGTAATTCAAACTCACAAAAAATTCATCTAGTAACAAAGTTGGCCAAACTTGGGGTCTCTGCTTTTAACCATAATAGCACGTAGAAATAAAAATGGGATAACGTTTCGACACGATGTGAAGTAGCGCACGGAATACGCGTTGAAATGACTGTATGCAATAAACATTGAAATTTTTGTAAGAAAATTTGTATAATTCAATTTTGAAAAATGACGTTTCTATTTCTTATTTCTAGAACGACAACGCATTATTCAGTCTATCCCTTTGTAGCCCTGTGCTCAAATTGACCATCCATAGCACAGGATTTCATGTGGCCGCTCTAACGAAGCCCTCATGGCAGGTGCACTTGACGGACTCGGCCTCACTAGCGGCTAGTGCGTCAGAAGCTGAGGCCCAGTACCAGCTGGACTGGGGGACTGTGCCCCAAATGGTCATTGCGCTGGACACCCACGGCTGGACCACTGCTCTCCCTAAAGCCTTTTTGCCCGGACAGAGTCCCTCCACGCTCCTTTTCGCCCACTACCGCTCGGTGAGGTATACGCATACGCCTTCGTGACGGCAACGAGGCTGGGCTTTGACAAAGAACCTTTAAAGAAAGAACCTTTATTGATTCCAACACGTTTTACCGTTGGGTCAATGTCTTACAACTACTGGCTTGGGGAGGGATGTGAAGATTGTGTGGTTTAAGCATCCTTTCCAAGTGAAGTATTCCCTGGTTACGTGAAATACCTTGCCTGAGCCGGGATCGAACCCTTAACGGCCCGGCTGCGAGGCCAGCACGCTAACCAGTACCCCAGGGAGCCCACTGAACTAAGTGTGTGATAAGTGTGTAGTTCTCTTCAGACTGGACGACATTCGATGTTAACGAAATTTATTAAAGTCTATGAAATTTACTGGCATTTAAAAATTAGATTTTAATCTGAAATCGAAAAGTGGATGTAATCTACTAATAAGATCATTTATATAATTACGCATGCACAAGCTTATAGTTCTACAAATAGGAAGCAGATCCCAAGTCATTCGATGAAATTGCAACGTTATTTCAAAGAAGTTATTTTATGAATTGTTTAAAAGTGGGCGATAATTTTTTATTTGTAAATGATTTAAAGGAATAACTTTTATAACAGAGATTTCAACGTCAAAACCTTACGTGAGAGTTGGTGCATCGCAAACTACGAAGGTGATTTAAGAGAAATAAAATAATTTTTCATTCTAGAATTGTGAAAGATGAATGTTAGCGAACTCCAAGCAACTGCCTCGAGTTGGAACAGCCAAAGACAAGTTTATAAAAAATCCTTTACATTAAAATTTCTTTGAGCTCAAGTTATCATGAATATATGGTATATTTCCTCCATAACCCATTAACACATGAAGTTCATTTCCCTATCAATTTTGCAAAATTTTTGGAAATCAGTGACTAGATAGTCATTATGATCAAAATAAAATTTGAAGAAAAAATATTACCGAGTCTTTGTCATAAAAGCTCACAAGCAAATTAAATAGTGCACAGTTTGAGGACACTGCAAGTCAAAATCGAACTATAAATTGACTTTATTTTTAAACATGTTTCCTTTACAGGTTTGAAATACAAAAATACGTAAGTATCCTACATTTAATAAACAATCATTGCCATTATCAACCGTCACCAACATTTTTTCTGTATTATTTCCTTAAAGTCCCAGAAAACAAACGCCATGCATTAATGGGTGAACTGATCAGGAGGGAAGCGAGGCACAAACGTCTCTCTTGTGCCTACTTGGACGTTGGTGTACAAAAAACCACGTTAAAGGACTTAAAAAAAGAAGCTCAAATTCATTTTAGATCGACTTGAACCAGCGAGCATGGTAGAATATCGACGAATTTTCATTAATGTATTGTAGATGAACATAATTTAAAATCCGTAACGATATAACTTCTTTGACAACAGTAAAGTAACCTGGAATGTAATATCACCCCATCAACTCGACAGGAGGCAGACGAGGCCCAGGTGTGGGGCCTGTACAAGTTCCGCGATGCAGGCGTGGTGACGTGGCCACTGGGCAGCTGGTCCAGGGACCTCGGGCTGGACGTCACAGCACACTTTCAGGACGGGCCCCACGACTTCCAGGGCAACACTGTACACATCGGGGCCATCGAGGTGATGTTATGTCTCTTGCTTGAAAATTCTGAATTGTGCTCACATTATTGCTGTCATGACTGTAGTTTATGGTCGCGGATATAATAAATGTGCTGTATAGAGCGCATTTAATTCACAGCTCTGATCATTAATTTTAAATACTGGGATCTTCATTCTCGTGCTTTATACTAAATGCATCATACAAATGCAATTGCAGATTCTCATATTGATCTCGAAAAACTTAACTATACGAAGTCCTTGTTCTTTTCATTGAAGAATCGATGAAAAGAATTCTATTTTCAACTCAAGTTTATTGTAAAACATTTCAATTAACAGTTCAACACAATGTACACCCCTGAGAGCGAAGGTCATCGTGACTGCGATGCAGAGTACAGGTGAGTTTTCCATGAATGAAATAATTCTTGCTACTTTCGAATAGTTAACTATTAACAGTTGACTGATTAATTTGTTCAATCCATGTAAACTAAGTTCTAGAAAGGTGACTAAATTCACTTTCCAAAATTCGTTTGAAATTTGTAGTTGAAAGGTGACTTCAGGGGCAAAAAATTCTGAGTTAATTTTTTTCTCCACGAAAATTCATGGACAAGATGGTTCCTTAGAAACTATCCTACGGACATAGCTGACTGAGAATCACTAGTTTGAAAAAGTTTTCGAAGGAAGCAAAGAAGATGCCAACTGAAATTTTATGACAATGCTGTGGCAAGCAATTACTGCTACATGTGTGTGCTAGACTTAAAGTGTACGCCGGAAGAGAAAGACTTTGAATTTTTCTTTTTGGAAAAGGTTCTTTTCAATAAGAAATCTGATGTACAAAACAGAAAATGTTATGTACACCAGATGTCTTACTCCATCATCAACTTTTTCAAAAGAATTTGCCATGAACAGAGGAAACATCACTGTGAATATGTAGAAATATAACAAAGAAGTTGCAATTAAAAATCTATGAATAAATCTCATCAATTTGCTCACTTAAGAGAACTCGTACAAAGGAGACGGCGAGAGGATTAGTGACGTCATTGGGGACAATCTCCTCGTGGGAATAAATGGAAGTTAATGAGACCATTGTATTATTTGAGACTTGCTTCAGTTGATTGGCAAAAATGCAAACACGTCTTAAATTTTCATAAGTTAATATCGCACGGTGTTTTAGATTTGAATGAAGTAATTCAAAAAATTGGCAAAACTTACTAAAAATTAATTAATCAAACGATTTAATTTCTACATATATACGAGCATACGATAAAACTACCGAAACCTGTTTCATTAATGCGATTCTGTTTTTCTTTCCATTGTGGCGACTCGCAGGCATCAAACGAATGTACGCGATCGTTACTGTGGCCTCGAACTCGACATCATCGAATTGTTGGCCAGAAACTTGAATTTCACGTGAGTTTTTTCGTACGAGAATATCATGGCCCTTTCTGCTGATTCCGACTCTTTCCTCCCAGCAAACCTGTCGAGCTTATTTGTTTTCAAATTATTTTTCAGGAAAGCGAGAGACAGTTGATTTGCGCTTACGTGATTTTCACTGAACATTGATTACATACTGTTAAGGTATATTAGTATTTCCGGTCTTATTCCTAAATATCCATTGTGAATTAATATGCTTTTTTTATCTGACACCAAAGTCCAGCCACACGAGATAGTCTGACAAATAAACAATAAGCAGTCAGGTTTGAGTAATAATTCATCCATGGTTAGCTTACTAATTTGTGCAGGAATAGATAGGCTTGACATGATGGAAACGAAACATGAAAATCAGTCCGTAGCCTCAACATCACAAGTCGAACTTAACCCTGGAATGGTAACCCAAAATTTAAGGTTACGTGAAGTAGAGACTCTTAGTCTCAAGTCTGCCGAAAAAAATATGGAGGGTGCACTACTCTAAGGTTAAGGAAGATTAAAAAAAAGTCCATTCAGAGCAACAGAAAAGCAATTTATGAAATAACGCAACCCACTTGCGGTAAATTCATGCCGCACCAACGACAGGGACGATGGCCTATGCTTCTTTGTGATCAAGGTGTGGTTGAGATACGTCAATTTATGGCCAACGTCGAGCTATAAAAATGACAGAGATCGCATTCAGTTTCTATATTGACGCTTTTTCCAAAAGTAGACTCAGAAACCGACCTTCATTCCGGGGCTACACACACAATAAGACAATTATTAGTTCAAGGAGTAAACATTGAACTATGCTTTATTTTCAAGTAAATATAATGTATGCAAGCATTGTGAAACTGGTGAACAAATGAATGCCATCCCGAGCTTTAAATTCTTGTTACTCTAACCTCAGTATTGATTCGATAACCAAAATTCGAAACTGCTAAAAATTGAAGGGTATTTCGAACATTTACTCTATGCATTCACATTAGATACCAGGTACACATGCTGGATGAAGTGGTCTTCGGTGGAGGGTACCCCGATAACTGCCAAGGCCTCGTGGGAAAGCTATGCAAGAGGGTTCGTATGCATGCATAAACTTATTCAATTCCTCACGTACCCGTTTAAATTACTCAGAAAACTATGTTTATCCATGTTCAATTCTTCCCGGAACGAAGTGGCATAGAACGAGTATCAATGTGAAGTAATTCATCATAGAACAAAGTGTCATAGAAGAATTGTTTTTTGAGTTATAGCTAACATTTGCATAGTGTTTGAGATGTTCGAAAACGTCCTATGATATGTTCCTTCAGAACATATACTCCGATGCTGTGTCTAGCATAAGCAGTCAATTACAAGAATCCATTAACTAAGGGCAATATATTTTACACACTGTAAGACTAAATTTTCCGAACGACCTTCAAGCACCTTGCAATCTGCCTTTTGAGTCAATTACCAGCATTTTCAGTTCAAGCATCATTGAAACTTTCTTGATCAAACCGAACTTCTGACTTACACATAACGAAATCACGAGAATCTATACGTTATTTCTTAAAGTTGTACTTTCCATTAACCCTCGTAGCTTTAAAATGACCAAGGAAACTTCTTCATGCTTTTATGAATTATGAAGCAAGTTTTTGAGCTAGTTTTGCCCTTCAATGAAAAATATGACGAACATCATTGATCGTCATTGCACTAATCGAATATTACTTATATTCTGTAGATTCTGCTGTTAAACTCCTGTCTATCAGCTACTTTGATTGTGAAGTTTTGATGTTAATTTCCATAACTTGACTTATTTGGTAAGCTTGGGTTTGATGGTAATAAATTTAGCTGCACATTGAAATTAATGAAATACTTAGAACTTAACTCTTTTGATATAAAAGGGAATCTTATCAAATAGGTTAAAAATATGAACAAAAGATGACTTTGGACTGCTGAACCCTTTTCATAGGAGCAGTAATATCTGATCTAAATTTGATACTTTATACACAGTCGGACGCTTAGTCTTCGAGTACAAGACGTGAGTGCAACAGTTTAGTTTTGTATTTACCGTTTGTTTCTTGTTTTTTTCATACACTTTTGTCCACAACCGAAGGTAAAAACACACTAGAGAAAATCCCTATTTTTTTAGTATAATTTCGTTGAAAATTCGACGAAAATATCACTTGAACTTAAGATTGGTACCTAGCTAATGAAGCCAGCATGCCTCCAAGCTAACATTTTTGAAAAATTGTAAATAAAAATAAATATGAGAGAAACTTGTAGTCAGTCGTTTAGAACGATCAATTCAATTGTTTGCGTTTCAAAGTTTTATGCAAATATACATCCTACACATACGGTTTATAATCCCGTACTAATATGGGAAATGCTTTGCAAATCAAAATCTGTAAAATTCAATCGCTGGTAGTGTAATAAGCATAGATGTAAAATGTCTTCATCGTATCAAAAATAGATTAAAGTATTGTTTCATTGTTTAATTTTACTGAAAGTTTCCAATTTCATTTCTTCTTCCACCTTGATAGGAAATAGACGTGGCATTGAAGGGACTCGTTTTGTCATCAGGCCGTCGTTTCGACGTAATTGACGGCACGTTTCCCATCGAAGTCCAATTCATGAATTTGGTGTACGACAGGCAGAACGAACTGACGACTTACAGGTAATTTGGTGGTCACACCGCTATTTATTGCATGGCTGGCTCCGTGAGTACGAACATAACTGGAACATAAATGGAAAGCTACCGGCTAAAAACATCCAATTTAATATATTGAGTAATTCTCCTATGTGGAGCAAAGTTTCTTTTTTTATTCGTATATATTTTCAGGTTAGTAAACTTATTAGTTGGATTTAACTTATGCATATGGACTGTAATAAATGCTTGCGAATATTTACTTCATTTCAGAATAAATGACAGAATAAACTACAATTAGAACCTACACCACTTGTGGGCCCAGATAAGCTACAAGGCTTATAGGGTAACCGAGATAACGATGTGGAATTTTAAGTTATGGTATGTAAATGCATAAAAAACAATCCTAAAGTCAATAACGAAAGAAGTGACAATAACTACATTGGCAGTTAAAAATTATAAAATAAGATCACACACATGGTATTAGTAAGCAATTGAAGTAAAAGATTATATGTGCACATGCACATACTGTGTAAGAGCGTATTTCCATATAGGTCGGCATATGTAGACATACGCATAGGTCGGTGCAGGTATATTTTTTCAAAGCCGCGTGAGAAGGTTGGCTTGAAGGTTAGTTTTAAATGATTTATATGAGGTGCATTGATATACGTTCGTTGGAATAGAATTTCAAAATTGAGTGCCTGCTAAAAGAATGCCACGTTTGAATTTGGCTTTTGAGCAATAATGAAGTACTAATTTATTACTATTCTTGGCAACTTGATCATGAGAACAAAATTGGACAGAAATTATATCATAGAGATCGGGGTGACTGCTCTTTCTGAAGGTTTTAAACATAAAAGTTCCCAGAGAAAATGGATAAAAGTCAGGCCATTTGAGAATCCCCATACATTGTACGTTAGTGTGCTCATTATGGTTCAGGTGAGCGTTAGCTCTCATGGCTCTTTTTAGAGTAAAAACTTTGTTCGCTTGGTTTTTATCGGTCTCATACCCTGCTGCTATTCCATATTCGAAAAACGGTTTGATACGTGTATGATATAGGATTTTAAATGCATCAGTTGGTTATCTATACTTTTAACTTTATGGAGAACACCAATCGATTTCGGAAGCTTCTACAAATGTATGAGGTTTGTCAGGTGTAAGTAAAGTGCATATCAAGGATTATTTCCATAAATTTTGAGGGATCAGTTTGCCTAATTGCTCATTTCCCATCGTTATTGAAGGTAACTGAATTTTTTTTTGTTCAAGAGAAGAATGCACTTCGCTCTACTTATAATAACTCAGATTTTATTAGCTTTTAATCTCGTCGAGAATTTTCCTTGCTACCGATTTAGTAGATTTGTCTATTCATCTGTATTGTTTATGGGAGATTGTTGATGAGCGGACACTGTCATCTGCAAAAAATGTAAAAATTAAAAATGTAGGTGCATTTTACTATATCATTTATGTAAACGAGAAAGAGTAGGAATCCCAACACTGAGTCTTGCGCCACACCGAGGGTCACATTCAGCAAATCTGATTTTGCGTCTCCGATTAAAACGAATTATTTACGTGTGAGAGATGAGAAGTGAAGCACTGATGAGGAGTCCGTCTTAGTCCATAGTTACTTGATTTGTATGGAAGGATCCTGTGCTCTACACTTCCAAATTCGCCGATCAATGTGTTAAAGCTTGGACAGTACAGAGAAACAAAATGAAATTCAAAAATATAAAGTGATCTGTCATTGGCAAGCCACTCACACGGTTCGGCATCACGTAAAATATAATAAAAACACATACAGGATGATAATTAGCAACGATGACTTAAGACGACGCCGTCTAGGATGCAGCGATCTGCCCTGGGCCCCCTCAGAAGAACTGAGCACGGCTCATGACGTCATCCAGATGTAACGGTGCACAAGGATTGGATTCAATCTTAAAGCCATCAACGCTTTAGTTATTCACTGTAATGATTGTAAATTCCATGGTTTGTGGAGTATTTATGCTATTTTGAATTTTAAATGGAAGAACCAACTCTGAATTCTGTCAAGTTTGTTCCTGGAGCAGGACATCAGGTTCGTACAGTTAAAAGATTACGTCACTTTGGCCTAGAAAAGTTCCCTTGCAGTGTCGCCAACTGTCGGATTAAATCAGTCAAGTTTTTGTAAGTTTATGTTAACTAGTTCAGACTGAGCTCGGGGACTGAAAGTGCGAACAAATATTTCGGGCGTTAACCTCAAATTTATACAAGGCACATCTTGCCACCGATTCGGATGGTGAGGCTCAGCAATGAAACAGTACTGAAACTCATCTTACCTCAGTGCTCCTTCCTATGGTAAAATATGAATGCGTCAATTTTTTCATATCACATTTAGCTCAATTACGTCTGTGTATTAATACATACAGAGAGTTCCAAAAAAATGTACTTACTGTTTGACAGTCCACGTATTGCTCTGCGATGACCACCTTCCCACTGCTAATTGAATAGTTCCCTTACACTTCTGCATGGGATTAGGAAGTTTTCTTGTTTCGAAATTATGGAATAACAAAGAGTGAAACAATGAACACACTTTTTGAACCCCTCTTTACACTGTGCTTGTGGCTTGTCGAGGTGGTCTACGTATGTGGACGGGTTGGACTGGCGGGCGTGGGGGGTGTTGGGGGCGCTGACGCTGCTGTCCATCCTCACCGGGGTGCGGGCGAGCAGGACCCTCAGACGACGAGGCTGCGGAGACCCTCAGTACGGGACGCTCGCTGAGAGTCTTTTGCTGCACGTCTCTGCACTCTTCCAGCAAGGTGGGACCCCAACGCTGAGCTGGATGCGATACTCTTTATTGCACGGTGCGGCATATATTAGCAATAGATGTTACAAATACAATGGGGACTTCAAATGTGCATCTCTGCACTCTCCAGCAAGGTGGGACCCCAACACTGAGCTGGATGCAATAAAAATACGAAGCGTGCCTCATTGGATGGAGTATCAAAATCTCCCGCACATGGAGTGACTAAATGAATTGTGGACTGTGGTGGGAGAAGAGCACTGGGGCAGGTCTCATTCGGCATGCTAAACTCCATAAATAAATTTAATTTTGTACATAACTTATTATAAATAATTTATACATAATGACAAGGGAAATCTTTCCTGTGCATTCGATCTCTGTTAGGGATTTGTGCGACGGTCGGTAAGTGCACAATATTTAGACTTAAGTATTTGTAGCTTTTTCCTGGAGTGTATACGCTATCTAAGAAAATAATTCACCGACATCGTCATTAAACTCTTTGGAATATGAACGAAAGAATTTTATTGATAATTTGTGCAACGCTACTTGAGATGGCATGTTGAGTCATGGGGAACTTTATATGATATGAGATATTATACCTTTAATGCATTGACGATATATATCGGCCTCAATTTAAGTGTTATAATTTTTAAGTTAAGCTAATGGAATTCCATTTTTATGCATGTTTCTATCAGGACCTTGATCAATTTTGCTTGATAGTAGTGACTTTATTTACGTTTATTCATAATGTGACAGACCTTCTTGCCTCATCCTCTAGAACACGAATAGTTATCCCAACACATTATGAAATATTGAATATGAGACGTGCAGGATAACAGCCTAGAAAGTAATACCATTGGCTCTGGTGTACTGAAGTGATGTGTAGTAGAACTCGTCGCACGGTTTGAACATGATGCACCAAATAATTCAGTCATGTGACTTTCTAGGATGTACAAAAAAAAGTTACCCGTAATGTCTATGAGGAACAATTGAAGTCCGAGGAAGTAATCTTCATTAATAACACAAGGTTGGCAGAAGGTTGTTGTATTTCAAGGTTGAAATATAACAGCTAATTTATCGTTGAAAGGAACAAGTTGCTTCAAAGTTAGATATTATGGAGGAAAGAACCCCATCGTAGTACAATGAGAGAAGCGTTTAAAGAGCAACACGTATTTCAGAAAACATTTAAAGTATTGAAAGAAAAATATCATACGCGTAAATTAAAATAAATAAATAATCATCATACTGATCTTCCATACCCGCATTATTCATCATCAATTACTATTTTTTCGATAGCTGCACCACAGTTACATTAATGTATCAAATATCGAAATTAAAATCAAGCATTGGCGTACATATGACGTCACCAAAAGTTGCGCAGGTGCATGTATGTCGGGAGACTCAAGACTCAAAAATTCATCAGGTTTGAAGACTCGGGGAGAACAGACGTGCGTCCGAATCTGAGAATTGCAAATGTTAAGCCCGAGTCAATTTCCAATCTGGTACGAATTGAGACCTTCGTGATTTCGTAACGAGGGTACAAATTTATAAGTTGCTATTCGTGGTCTCAGAAAAATTCTCACCAATTAGACCATTCGTTAACTAATGACTCTGAAATTACAGTTCAGGGCCGTACTCGCATAACAGAGAAGTCTTGTACTTGGCAGGGTGGCCGACCACTCCACGGTCATTTATCCTACGTCTGGTGTTTCTGAACTACTCGTGTATGGCGCTCGTAGTTTTTGCCTTCTACAACGGCCGCCTAACTGCCTTCCTGTCAGCTACGTGCTACGTGAGGCCTTTCTCCAGCCTCGAGGGGGCCGTCAGCAACGACTGGAACATCGTCACCTTCAAAGGCACAACATTTCACTCTGTTTTACTGGTGCGACCCTTTGTAAGAGCGATCTAAAAAATGCAATCCCGAATTTTCTTTGAAACGTGAACCTGATTTCGATGTGGATTTGAATCGTTAATTACACTGAAATTAGGCTTAAAGTTAAACCTTAGTTATCATCTGCACCATTGCTTCACAAATTGTCGTGCTATAATTAGAATAAAAATGACTATTTTGAAATCTGAACAAAGCATTGTATCGAGTTCGCCGTCACCACTCTGCGCACCGTCCTAACAACAATTTACATTTTCAGGATTTGGATGGTGACTGGGCTGTCCCGTTTCATCAGAGAGTGCAAGTCAATCCTAGTTCAATTTTAGTTGATTCCATGGATGAAGGATTCAAGGTCAGTTCTTCTTCTGTCGGCATGCAATACAAGTCTCACACTTTACTAGTCTCAGTTCAGACGTTACGAGCTACCCGTAGGCAAAATGAGCACCTTGGAAACCTTGGGAACCTTGAAAATAGTCCGGGTCCCCTTGCCCAGGTCACCATGGTGTGCCGCCTTTTCGCCTTTGCGATGTTCAGAGCTCACGTACAATTGTTGCACGGCTAGCGCATTGTCCGACATCGTTCCTTAATTTAGTGACTCCGTAAGCAACATTCTCAACTAGGCGCACATGCGGGAAATTTTGCAATGAAATTTTAACATTCGGATGGTGTTTTAGTAAAACCTGAAGTTAAAATTCGTAGTATTAACAAGAACAGGATAGGGAAAGTATTTGCGATTGTAAACTGGCTGTTATTTTTAATTGTTCATTTCACTCAAAATGTCTTATTCACTTCGTCAACAAAACTAGCAGACAATGATTAGTTCACTTATGCTGCGAGCTTCTTTATGAGTGTTTAATGAATTGAATATCAAAGCTGTACTTCGAGGGAAAAAGGATAATCTTTATGAGAGGTAGTTTGAAGGAACGGTTAAAAGTGTTCATGGTGATATATTTTCTGACATTGGAGCCGCTACGACGATTAAAATAGCTAGTATATTCGTGCAAGGATCAACCTTGCTTGAGCCAGTGATGCATGTAATGTTTCTCGACCTTTTTACTCCTGCACAAACCCGTGCGTTTAATAGCAAAATAGGTTAGACGTGAGGATGTCTATATTACAATAACTACGAATACAATGAGTTAGCTTAGCAATATTACGCATATGAAACTAAATATAATTTCAAAAGCGCATTAGCGTATCGCACTTGTGCTTCCAAAGCCCTCAGGAATCTGTTGCAGAAGCTCAGGGCTCTGGGAGTGCACGGTTGAGGAACGCTGCCCTGGTACATCACGAACAGTTGTTCTGTGAAGCGTAACATTTCTGCGCTCATTTTTGTTTTCAGTAGCGAGCCTCCAGCGATAAATGTGGATCCCCATGATCAATAAACCCTGCATTTGTTCCGGCAGCAAACTGAGTCTGCTAAATCAGCTCTCTTTGAGTTTTCCACGAACCTCAAACTCACGGCACAGGAGCGAGGAGGATTGTGTCGGTACGACTTCGTGCAGGTGGGAGGGACCGCTACGGACCTCTACCTCTCCGTCGAAAAAAACTCGCCGTTGAAACGCCCTTTGACCCACTCGTGAGCGTCCTTAAATTCCTTTAATTTTCCGAACAAATGAATTTTGAGTAATCTACGCGAAGATGCCGTTTAGGGTGACATTGATAGACGGTTAAATTACATGTCTCGTCTGTAAATGACGTATTTCTACCACTGATATGACAGTTGAGCATGATAGTTGAAAATCCATTGTAACATCAAACATGAGAAGAAGGATCTGTCCTCGATCTCTCAATTGTACTAATGTTTCTACAGTAAGTTAACAATATCGTTTTTGACATTTATTGCGACAAACTTCCAAAATTAACACTCGTTTTACATTAGGTGCTGTATTGTTGAATCTACTTATAACAATTCGGTTACATTGCAAAATAATATCTTTACTCAACCTGACGAAGAGACTCTTTTGAAAAACGTATCTCATGAATGAGTCGCTGAGTATTAGTTCGATGATCCGTGAAATTTGGAAACATCTGGGCTAATTTTTACCACTAACTCTTTCGGATGAGTTGTCTCATCATTTCTGTTGATGCTTTTGATGATGAGTCGCAATCTTAAAGTTGGGAAACAGTTTGGAAAGCTCGCACAAAAATTGCAAACTCTAAGTTTCACTGAAATTGAAATGAACTACAATCGGCCATAAGATTTAATTCAGTTTGTTTTCCAAGAAAGCTGCACAATTATTCGATCATAACTTGGATATAGAAAATGCAAACCAATAAACGATATTTAGCAGAGAACCTACAAACTTATGCTGTTAGGACCGAAACTACGTTGTGTTAACAAATGATTTCGCATTGCCATTGAGAATCCCACTGTGACCCCTCTAGTTCACCTTAATCACAAACTTGTAATTGGTGACTGAAGTATTCAATTGTGAAGATACTCAACGTTCATGCCTTATTTTCGACCAACGCTTTAGCATATGACAATACAATAACTTCCAAAAACCCACTACTATTGAACATATACAAATGTTTTCAATAAGTTTCAGTGTTTGTTATCATTGAAAAATGCGGTTAACTAGATCGGACGTTGTTGTCCAGCGGGGGTTTAAAGCAGTGTTTATAAATGCTTACACAAAGCTAGTATCTGCACATCATCTGAAAAATTTGTTCGAGTCTCAGAGAGTTTAATTATTCATGTTTTCCAGGATATTTACGCTTCGTTCTACTGGCATCTGGAAAAAACTCCTCAATAAATGGAGATTCATACAACCAGTACTCTGTGATACAAACGAATTCAAGTCCTTTGGATTTCTGAACATCGTCAGCGCCTTCGTCATGCTCGCAGCGGTGGGCGTGGGGGCTTTTCTTCTCCTGGCTCTGGAGATCGTTGTTCCCCCTCGACAGAACACACGAATATCCATTCAAATGCACGCAAGAACTCGCATGGACTAAGCCAGTAAAATCCATCGCATTTGAATATGACACTTAACCCCTGTTTTCAGTGACGTCACCGTAAGTCATATTCAAGACTCGAGGTCTATCACTGCACTCGAGACTCATGATCAATTTCTCTCGCTACCGTGTAACATATAAAAATTTACTTATAGTAAAACTGCTCGTCGAAGTGAACCGTTTTTGATTTTGAAAAACAAGGATGCCTACATTTCACGCAACAGTGAAAACCAGAATGTTGATATTATAGTGCATTCACAGTTGCGTCTAGGTCCAAGCCTGCATTCCCACTTCATAGTGAACCAGACTTGATCGTTCCCTGGCTCTGGTCTCTGACATTCACTCTCCGAGATTAATCTCTGACGAATATTTCTAATTTAGGACTTTCAAGTTAAAAAACGAGGTACTCTTATATACCAGGAGAGCTTTCTGTAGCAGCCTAAGAACGGACGGACCACTCGGATCGTTCCTGTCGCCATTTTCTATTCCATTGACACAAGATGCTTTTTTCCGTCTATTTAATTGTTCTGAAAGCATTTTGGCCTATTTTTCACGTATAGTTTTGTAGATGTAGAATCAGCAACATAAGCAACATAAGCAACATCTTGTTTGCACGGTTATTTTTATGACAATGATAAGTGTAAGAATGTGAATGAAACTTTACCTCATGTACACGTACAGTAGGTATTGTTTAATGAGCATATGTAAGTTGCTCAAAAGATTTTAAAACTTTCTTATTGGTTCATAACTATCTAAATTAGAACATGATTACGGTAAATTTTCTTGACCATGTTAGCTCATTTTGCCAAATTCCAACATTGAAAGAAAGAAAGAAAGAAAGAAAAGAAAAATTGTTTATTCCGAAATCGGAAGCATACAAAGTATATACCATTCGGTTTGTTAATCACATGCTCTAGATTTGTTAATTAAATGAACGGTAATTGAGGCGAGGGGGAAAAGATACACGTTATCAGAAAATGTTTTCGCGACTTTCTCATTTTGTGCTGATATGCAAACCATACAAGAATCCATCCAAACATTTCTGCTCTCATAACTCTTTTCAGTATCCTTGCCTCTAGTCATTAATTTCTTTGAACTTCGAGGTTAATCTAAAATCAACTAACTGTAACCGAGATACTTGACGATCAACAAGTCATTTCGGACTTCTGCTTACCGAGAAGATTATAAACAGTTTGTGCGCAGGCATCGATAACTGCTCTAACTATAACACGGAACGTATTTAGATGAGAATGATATGTTAGCAGAATAAATACTGACAGGAAACGTGAAATAAATTTTCATGACCCAAAAAACGGTCATTATTGCGTGTTAACATTAAAAAAACTAAAAATAAGCGAGTAACAATTAGGCCTAATATCAAAATAATAACAGCGAAAGAAAATCATTTTGAGGATAACTGTGCTAGAGAGGTTACGATTACCTACACAAATTCCGGTAGAGCTTTTGTGTACCGTGAATATCGGGATCACTATTTCAAAACCCAGTCATGGTCCATTTGTCATTTGAAAGCGAAGCACTTGTATTGAGGGCAGTAAGAATACAGTCAACATAACACATTCTGCATTTACGCCAGTTATATGGTATATGGCAGATTGTTAGGTTCTTGTAAAAGTAGTATAAAATCAGTCACGCGTTCATCACAAAGCTTTCATAATTTTCATTTGTCAATCTATTCAAAATATATATCATAGTCGAGCTATACCGCATTACATTTGCGTTGCTCCATTGAACTTTCTTGTAGTATTCCCTGTGACGCAATAGCCGCTGTAGTTTTTTTATAAAAAAAAATAATAGGGGTAACAAATAAAAATTTATGCTGAACATGCCGTGTCATTTCTTTTTCAGGAGACAGGTACCATAATTCAATGATTCTGTATAATAAACAATGTCTTTAGGCAACATACCAACGAGTATTTCTCTACAAGCACTTATCAAATGTTTACTGCAGACGATCAGGAAATGGTTTCGTTGGTAGCTGTGTGTTCGTGTGTTTTTTGGTTTGTGAGACCCCCGAGGCTGCCCTGTGAAGAAGCGACCCAACCAACCGTGACTAGAGAGGCGGACTTCTCCCATACTGTGACACACAGTTAAGTCCTCGTACCTTGTAGTTGATACAGTAATTGATTTGTTTAATGCATTGTTTGATGTATTTAATGAACGATTTGATATGTGTTCAAAATTTTTAGTTCTAGGTTTTCGAAATAGGATGTCTTAACAACTAAAAACCCTGTATTTTGAACACATGAAACTAAAACTCCTGAAAACACAACTTAAATTGTATGTAAAATTAGGACGGCATTCATCTTCAACTGCCTATACATGTTTCCCCTGTACAATCCGTGAACACAGGTAGAACAAACTGAACCGATAATTTGAAATTATTCATTAAGGGGATATTTCACAATTATCACGTTCCAATTATAGTCCCTGGGTGGAATGAGGGTGTCAATTTCAAAAACTCAGTCTATGTTTTATATGATACGTTACCTTACTTCATGCATTCGTACATGACCTCACCAACCAATCTCGTCATATTGTACGTGAACTTCGCCTAAACGAGCCGCAGTGATGAGCCCGTAGTTGTACTGGTGTGAAAACATATACCAATTTTATTTTAATAGGAAATTATGCGAAAATTTCATCGTCTCGATCCGACTCTCGTCGAGTCGTCTGAGTTTCAACGCATTCTAAAGGCGCGTTTGTTTTCCTCAATTCTGTTGCTGAGTTAGGTAGGCCACGGCTCCATGGTTCGCCGAGTTCTGTAAATGCTTCTTATCTTATCAAGTGTTAAGTGCCAATATTGAGTACGAATTGCACTTTGTTACTCTCATAGAACTCTGCTGGGTGACGATGATTCTTTTGACCTTCAACCCATCCGTGGAGCTGAACTCCAATGAATGATGAAATTTTCTCGAGGTGATGAATGAACACATTCATTTCCGGATAAATATGATCATCACATTACATCGTAACATTATAAATATCAACTCGAGGCTACCAATAAAAGCTACACAATGTGCACATGATAGGAAAAATATTTGAGGCTGCATAAGAGTGCAAACTACGTCAGCAACTGAATAAATTTTGCAGTACGTCATGTCCCTCTTGAGTAATTGATAAAAAACTGTTGCACCTGGCTTCTTTCACGTAATTAATAACGTGGTAGAAGGATCGCTGATGTAAACTCGGGAGTTAAAGTGTGCGTACCACAATATGATGCACACGGTAACATTTCTGCACGCGAAAAGGAATCTCTGATTGACTATGAAACCAAAAAACAATGTAGTACAGGCAATTCTCGACGTACGATTTTTGAGGATGAAATCTATTCTCTGGCCTTGATAGCACGTATTTCGAATACTTAAAACTAAATGTTTGAACACGAGACAAAATAGGATTAAAATAAGTACGTCATATCCTGAGGTCCTGTTTTGCACATGTACACTAATGAAATCTTAGCAAGAACTGATGTTCCATTAAGCCAATGAATTTAGAACTCACACATAGGGAGCCCGGAGAAAATATTTAACTTAACATTGTTTTTTTAAAACCCACTAAAGCTATAGAAATTCGTACTTCTGCTAATACTTCTACTACTACAGCTACTACTACTACTACTACTACTACTACTAGTACTACTACTACTACTACTACTACTACTACTACTATTACTACTACTACTACTATTACTACTACTACTTCTACTCTACTGCTACTACTACATATAATGCTTTTTGACACTCCCTACTATGTATGGTACCCTCATAATTACTCTACCTATTGTGTAAGCAAGCAAACATTGCATTTTAATGAATAGCTCAGTAATTCATTACTCCCCTTGGAGACTAGGATGTACCGCCCGACTTTCCTCTAAATCGCCAGACGTACAGA
>VOMN01048219.1:0-11796 GCA_014899125.1 Orchestia grillus | reverse complement strand
CCGTAGTGTTCCAATTTGGATAGCAGGATCTTATGATCTACACCAGTGATGCCCAAAGTGTGTGCCGCCATTATCTCCTTGATGTGCAGCGAAAATATATATTTTAATAAAAAAATAATATACATTTTTGTGTCCTGTGTTTTAGGACATTGGAGGGGAAGATATTATTTGGTAAAAATTTGGCCTAATTTGACGTATTTCTTAGCAACATTAGGCATTTGTTGGTGAGATAAACCTGGCAACCCCGACTCCCAGCAGCTTGCTACTCATCAGTCAGTGTGGCCTTGATCGTGACGGCAGAAAGTTGCTCCTTTGGTTGCCATATTCCTTTTTTTTCAAACCTTGAAGAAAAATGGATAAATTCGTCATAAAGAAGCGTAAATTTGATTAGGAGGCTAGTGGAAGTAACGTGATAGTTGAGGATGACCGTAATTCTGCTGGCCCAAGTGTAGACCTAACGAAGACAGAGGCAGTTTCTAGCAGAAGTAAGCTACATCGCTCATATCATGACAACTACTTAGCACTGGGATTCACATGGTGTGACGATGTACTTGGTTCTAAGCCAAAATGTATTGTGTGTGGTACTAAACTATCGAATGAAGCCATGGATCCTAGTAAAATGAAGAGACATTTAAATACAAAACATAGTTACCTTTCTGATAAACCTCTGGATTATTTCAAGAGACTCTTAAATGACAACAAACAACTAAAGTGTAGTTTTTGAGAAAAAGGTTAAGGTAGCAGAAAAGGCTCAAAAAGCAAGCTATTTAGTAGCAGAATTAATTGCCAAAACTATGAAGCCCCATACAATTGCTGAATCTCTCATTCTTCCATCATGCTCTGCTATAGTAAACACAATGTTTGGGGCTGAAGTAGAAAAAGAAGTCTGGAAAATTCCTCTCTCCGATAATGCTATTAGAAGGTGAAACGATGACATGTCAGCTGATATTGAAAGAAGTGTATGTGAACTTGTAAAAAAAAATGAATGTATGCCTTACAAGTAGATGGGTCAACTGACGTTGGAGGAAAAGCACAGTTACTAGTATTCATGCGGTATATCACTGGCAATGAAACAGCAGAACAGTTTTTATGATGTAAAGAACTAGTGCAAACGACAGGACAAGGTATATTTGCAACAGTGAGTGACTATTGGCGGACGGTTGATTTGATATGGAAATCATGTGTAGGAATTTGCACGGATGGTGCTCCNGTATTCATGCGGTATGTTACTGGCAATGAAATAGCAGAACAGTTTTATGCTGCAAAGAACTAGTGATAACCACAGGACAAGATATATTTGCTACAGTGAGTGACTATTTGCGGACGGTTGAAGAAAACTATGGATCAACTTCAAAAGCTCTCCACCGACGATTTGGGCTCTCAGCTTCATAAGTAGGATTCCATGGTCCACCTTGTCGAAGGCTTTTGCGAAGTTTATCCACTGATATGTGAGCACCTTGAAAGCCTAGAAAAGAATATTAAAAAGTATTTTCCAGATATATCAATTGAAAGTTACGAATGGTTTAGAAATCCATTCATTTATGATCCATCAAACTCATAACAACTTAGTCCCAGTGAGGAAGACGAGCTAACAGACATCCGTAATGACCGCACCCTTAAACTTAAGTTCAAGGAAGTGTCACTTGAAACTTTCTGGATTGATATTGAGAACGAATTCCCACACTTAGCGAAAAAAGCTCAAAAAATTATTCTTCAATTTTCAACCTCGTATTTGTGCGTACTAGGGTTCTCAACCCTCACCAACATAAAAAGTAAGAAAAGGTCAAGAATGCTAAGCGTTGAAGAAGAAATGAGGGTGTGTCTGTCTAGTGTTNTAACAGACATCCGTAATGACCGCACTCTGAAACTTAAGTACAAGGAAATGTCACTCGAAATTGATATTGAGAAAGAATTCCCACACTTGGCGAAAAAAGCTCAAAAAATTCTTCTGCAGTCTTCAACCTCGTATTTGTACGAACTAGGGTTCTCAACCCTCACCAACATAAAAATTATGAAAAGGTCAAGACTGCTAAGCGTTGAAGAAAAAATGAGGGTGTATCTGTCTAGTGTTCGTCCTAATATCCCGCGGATTTGCAAATTGAGCCAACCTCACGTTTCTCACTAATATGGTAAGTGTGCATTATCCGTGATGAAATTCACATGTATTTTAATAGGTACTGCTAAGTTCAAGAATATATATAAAATGGCAGCTGTGCTGCCAAAATATTAGTTTCTTTTTAGTGTGCTGTCATATTGAATAGTTTGAAAACCACTGGTGTAGAGTGTAGAAGAGTGTGTTCTCGAATAGATTTGGTAGAAAGAAATCGTAACCTTATCATGAAAGTAAATATTAAGGCTATCAGAAACATCTTGTTTCCATAAATTTTTCAAATAAAATCTAGAGCTTTCGAGTGTAGACAACACCCATCTTCAGTCTAAGTTTTAAGGGTTCAACTAAACGAGGGCCGGACGCCATTACGCACGGGTCGGAAGGAGTGCTGGACGGAGTTATCGAACATATCGCATATCACAATAGGTTCACATTCTCATTTTAGTATTAGGCAAGATTGCAATTCTTTATGTGACCAAGTAATTAATAATAATCGATCAAAAATATCAGATTCTTGTTCACTTAATTGTCAGCAAGAATCATTGAAATCATTCATTAAATGCTAGGTGTCGGTTTGAATCATTGTACATTCATTAGTCGAAATTTTCATTGAATGACATGTAGAGTGCATATCTATAACAATGAAAAATTGTTCACCATTAGCTTATTTACATGTGCCATTCTGATCCATTATTACCTATTCATCTTATATTTTCAATTGCCCAAGTCTCTAAATCTGTAGGACTGCAAATGCAGTCGATTGTGGAAAATATTTCATACAAGCCTGTTGCTTTTTTGTGTGCACTTTGAATTTTCAGATTTTTCAACTTCGATAAACTATTTTAATAGAGATATCGATTAAATATATATTTAGCGTCACAGCTGCCGTTGAGAATGAGCCAAAGCTCGAAACGTTTAAAAGAAATACATTCAAGATTTTTCATCGCTATTTTTTTCTAGTGAACTTGCTACGCAGAGTAACATAGTTTCGACAGCGACATATCTGAGGATTCGCATAAGTTTCTTATCCCCTGTTTTCTGAAAGAAGTTCACAGAATTGTCCAGACTGTCCTCGAAGGAGTCCACTGGAGTTTACCGCGTTTAATTAAAGGCATGTTTCCCACTCCAAGTCATTTGCATGCGAGACAAAACGGATTCCATTGGTTTTTCGCATATCTAACACTGGTGGAAAAAGAACGCGAGGAAGGTCGGCTACAAAAGACTCACTGTAACGATGATGAGGCTTTTGGGAAAGCGAAACTGGCCGCAACCGGCGAGGACTGGAGTACTGGAGTGAGGGGCAGTGAGGGGAAGGGGTACCTAAGAAATTCAGTGGAGCGTGTGATACTACCAGATAAAGAATAGTATGAAAACCATGGAGCACAAAACGCCTCTTTTTCAGAGCTAGTCAACACCACACCATTTAGACAAACGTATCGCAAAAATTCAATTCAATTTCTCGAGAATGAAAATAGAATTTCACACAAAAGTAACACATCTTCACAAAAATTCAATTCAATTATCTATTTAAATGAGGCCCATAACAACTGCAACAACAAGAGTCATGCCGTGGTGGCCAATGAGGTCTCCATTAGGCTGCCACGCTCGTGTGGATGACCCTACACAGTGCAAGTTCTCCCACGTGAGAGCTCAATGTAACTTGTACATTTTCCTCAGCTTGAAATTCCGCGGGGAGAATTTTTTCACACCAGCGAGCGAGATATCCGCTCGCCTTCAAACTGTTACGTCGATTCATAAATAATTTCCGAATTATGATCTTTAATTCAACGTACAATACAAACCAAATTACACGTTTTCATCAATCGTATATTCACCATTATTTTCAATGACTTTTTCCCATTTGTAAATTAACTTTCAAATGCAATCCGAATAAAATGAATGTTTCACTTTCAAAAATGCTTTGGATGTACCCTTTCACACGATTGTCTTCAGTAAATTTTCTGCCTTGAAGAGAATTCTATAAAGATCTAAAGAGACGAAAGACCATTGCCTTTTACGGTGAATATTGTTATAAGTAACCCATTTTACTCATTTCACTGTCTGAAAAGATGATTCATTGCAATAGAAAGACGATCTGCCTCGGTTTTTCTACTTGAAGCCACTTCTGTAAGTGGCGCTATATGGTGAGCTGTGAGGTATTGAGTTCTTTTGCTAATTCAGGAGTGCTTAGACGAGGACCAATCTCCACTAACGTTTTTGAAGCATCTTCATCGATGTCCGATGAGTGCCCAGGCCTAGGCTTATCTTCCAAACTCAAAGTACCAGATCGAAACGTTGTAAATGAGTTTAGTACTTGTCGATCGGATATGACATAGTGGCCCTAAATGCTGCATATTGTTCTCGCTGTCTCTGCTGCACCATTTTAGTGTTTAAATTCCCACAACATCGCATGTCGAATAGGTAACTTTAGGTCTTCCTTTTCAAGGGTTATTTTTTATAATTTTACAGCAATGAGAGTAGTAAAATAGCTCTGAAAATATGGGAAGAGAATTTTTACTTAAATTTAGACTAACAAAATCAAAATATGAGCGTTTCAAAATGGACAAAAAGCACTTCTGATTTACGTCAAGTTGTAGTTGCAGTGGTAGTGAAAGCAGCGCTTCAGAAACTCAGTCTATTTCGCACCGAAAGAGTAGGGACCATTTAGTATGGACTTAGGAGAACGGGGATTCTATGCACAGGGTGTGTTCCCACACAAGATCCCCTGCGCATAGAAACAGCAAGTTAAGAAGGAAGAGCAAGAAAAGACAAATAAGAAATAGCGAAGAAGGAATGAAAACGGAAGGAAGCAAAGTGGGCACGAAAGACAGAAGTCCCGAAGGCCTATCTAAAGCTGAGGTACCCTAGCAGTACTCCCCTGGGGGCGCTAGTCCCCATAGCATAGGATAGGCAAACCTAACTAACCTACCTCTATTGCCTATGGCCTATCCTAGGCCCCCTGAGGGGGGTTTACGTCAAAAAAAATCGGAAATTATTGGTGAATCGACCTGATAAATAGAAAAGAAATTTTACAATTTCGCGAGGTTGTTTATAAAATTATTTGCGACAATTTTACTTACGCATTGCCGGAGAAATAATACAAGTTTAATGAAAGAATAGTTTGTTCCGTTCAAATTCAAGCAATGAAGACAGCACTTAAATGAACTTAAATTTTAAAAAATAGTAAGCAAAATAATCACAGAAGATGAAGACACAGAGGGCTCCACGGGAACTTGGATGCGCGCTTCAGTGAGTGAGAGAAGAAAAAAGCCTTATGACGTCACCGGGCGAAAGCAGCACCTGGTCGCCGTTAAGGAACGGAAGCACAGGGCTCCGCGAGTACCTCTCGAGCACTGCACAGCACAACGGCCGAGGTTAGCACACAACGTCTAGTATCATGACCCAGCGTCCAAGGTTAACACACATAGTTCAACATCAGCACAACGTCCAACATTAGAAAATTTTTAGTACTAGCTCATCACCAACATCAGGTATATGGCGAGGTGACTTGTCAGCAAAATATGCCAACGCAGCTTCTAAGTAAACATCATCAAAACGAATATGAAATGTTCTATTCAGTGATTACCAAAATGTAGCGGAACTGATACTAACGAACTCGAAATCGAAGGCGGGACAACTTCATTAGTTATCGGCCTCGGTGTACGTCACCGCACGAAGGCAGCCCTCCAATAAAAGTTATCGGACTAAATTTCTGAGGCGACCTGTAGTTTTCGTGGCATAAATATTTTGTGACGTATGAATTGCATTAAAAATAGGATGTTCGAAGCATATATAGAAGTTTGTTGTACCCATCCTCAGTTAACGAACCCAATGCTCATGAGGTCGAGCGCGTTCAATTTCGCAGGACGAATGCATTCCTAGATAAGGCCCAAGAGACTTGGACAACGGGCACACCCGACAGGGTGGCGTAGCTCTAGAGGGTAGACGAGTGCATTACAGAGCAGGCTCGCTGAAGGCATCTGGTCACTGCGTCGAAGCGACGACTGGCTACTTACACAGAGCGCGATAAAAACTGGGCCGCGAGTTCAGGCGGCCGTGAGATGCACTGCGCTAACACAGGCAAAGTTTAATAGATGCCGAGCGACCCCAAACGTTCAGATGCAGGAAAAGTGTAGAGAACAAGCAACAATCCATGCTCACCAACAAAACGCCGTGGGGCCAAACTCTGTGTGACACAAAAACGCTTTGGTACCATGCGCAACCTAGAACGTAGAACACTAGGCTAGATCTGTTTGAGCTTTTATAGGAAGTTGCTGAGCAATTAGTATAAGTTTTAAAAGTGGTCTGGCACGGAAATTCTATAAAATTAAATTTAATAATGATTTAATGCAATATTCAGTTCAACTATCGTCGAAATTTCCAGATAGCGTGCATAGAGCTTTTCATTTTTCGGATGCTCAGTTCTCTAAGTACTTCGGAAGTCGATCGCTTGCTAGCTCGAGATAAGAGTAATTTGTCGAGTTGAACACGCGACAATTTGCATAGTTCGTACAGGACTATAAACCGAGGGGGCCTTTTTTGAGTTTACGCAGAACTCAATTTAAACAGCGTCTCATTGTTTCAAGCTCGCAGAGAACTATAATAAATGTGTCGATGTTCTTTGAGTTCACTGTTAACCATAAATTGAGTGGCGATACGTGTGTGTATATATATATATTCACTGTATTTAATACAGTACGTTCGTAGAGCCAGAGATATGCACAAATTCAGTCATTGACTTCGTTAGTCCACTGAGAATTATAATTTGTGCGGCAGTGTTCTGATACAAGGCAGACTGCTTTTGTAGAAATACCAGCCCGTTCTTTCTTTGGTCCGACGCGTGGCTATTTTCCGTAATTAGGCCATGGGTTGTCAGTATTTTTTTTTGAAATTTACATTCTCTTTTTACTCATAATCTACGATGAGTAGTTGGAAAAATTGTTTCATGTCTTCACTCGGAGTATAGTTATTCTTACGCTAAGCACTATCAAGCCTCAGGGCAAGCGCACTATCAAGCCAAAAAAAAAAAAGAAATCCTAACGTAAATGTGGAAAACGAGTGTACAGCAAAAAAATTATAATTTAAATGGACAACGTCCAAGTGGACATGGCGCTGTAAAGTTCTATTTTATAGTGACTTCATCCAAACACACGAAGATGCGCACTGTGTACTGATGAAATAAGCCATAAATATTTACACCACAAACGTCTGATAATACTCGAATAACTTCATAATACAGTACGAATGATATGAAAGAAATTAGTGCTCTGAAAAGGATATTCAACAACAAACCTGATTGAGGCACATTGAGGTTGAAGCGATGCCGAAAATTACTGATGTCCGGGCAGTAGGTGACTACCCAGCGCAGAGTGACACAAGCATCTTTTTCGTATTCAAGATCGACGGATTCCGGAGAGTCTGATGACACTATATCGACAATTTCCGAGGAGTCTGATGACTCAATATCGATGGTTTCTGGGGAGTCTGATGACTCTGTATCGACGACTTCCGGAGAGCCTAGTGGCTCTCGCTTGATAACTACAGCAAGACGGCGGCTCTGATTATGGTTCTGAGGTGCTTTACGCTTCTTCTGTTCCCTAGCACGGAGTTTAGGTGCAGCGATCACGTCACGGAACTCCTGACGCAAGTTGCTCAGTGGCACGTAGTTTAGGGTCAGGCGCAACTTGGTGGACGTCACCTCTAAGTTTCGCATTTTTGGTGACCACACGATCACTTCGCGCTGGTCTGCTTCAAGTGCCTGCACGAGTTAGGCTTTGTGTAATTTCAACACTTCTATCCACTTAGAAAATATTGATACATTAAATGGCACACCTTAAACTGCATTCGACGGCACTGTATGGTAAGACATAAAAAACTAAAAAATGGAAACTGAATACTGTTACACAAACTGAAAAAGTTGGTGATATTTAGCGGCAAGATAAATTTGGGCTACAATGTACGAAAAAAATTTAATCGCGGCACTCATAAAAAAATTGCTGCCCTGGTACTCCTGGTACTCCTGATTGTAGGCAAACGCAGCTTGTGTACAAACTTAGTGACAACAGACGCAATACAAGTGCTCCAACATGCGAAATGCGAAAGGCTTAACCAGCCCTAAAGTAAAGTCTAAAATATTTTCTAACAACCAGTGCTGCTGAGCGCACTTTCGAAGAACGCTGAGTCTCTTAGGGTGCCGTTTATTGAATAAAAGGTAACATCTATCACAAAATCCAAAAAAGAATGAACATAGTCAAAATTTACAAGTAAGCCAAAAAAATACATGAATTAAGTTCCACATGAGGTACTCTACAAAAGGCTGTGTAGAGGCAAGTTCGAGGCAAGTGTGGCTAGGGTAGAGAGGCTGGTTCGAGGCGAGGGTAGAGAGGCCGGTTCGAGGCGAGGGTAGAGAGGCAGGTTCGAGGCGAGGGTAGAGAGGCAGGTTCGAGGACAGGTCAGTACAAGGAAGGTGTGGACAGATCAGTACGAGGAGGGTGTGGACAGGTCAGTACGAGGAGGGTTTGAAGAGCTCGTGGCAGCATGTAGAGGCAGCGGGTGGCGGCCACGTGCTGCAGGAGAGGCTGCAGCTGGGGGAGGGGGGGCGTGCACACGAGGCGCTGTACAGCCCACATGGCCTCCTCACCTGTCATCACCTGCACACGAGCGTTAACATCAGACGACATTGACGGTGTTCTTCTCATTGCTGCTCAAGAGAAGAGGCAGGCTGCTCAAAAGGCTGCTCAAATTGCAATCGTCGCGCCCAGTAGCAGGTACACGCATTGCGTGCCATGCTATTAGCGTAATTAAAACTATTATACTTTCAGCAATTTATGACAAAACGTCTTCGACTGATAATTTTCCGACACCCGTACAATCATATGGCAAATTTTTCAGTTCAAATTTGAAAATTTTCATCTCTTTCTAATCAGAGCAACACTAAATCTGACATAAGCCCGTACCACGCTATAAGCTCCTGGAGAAATTTGTGATCATGTGAGAAAGCCACGGATCTCACTGCGGTTGAATTACTCCCTATCGTGCAAGAGACGGCTAAAAAACCTCTTCTGAGGCGATAGCCACTTCTGTCAATCGTTATGATGGCAAAGTGAAAAATTACAAAGCGAGTCTGACAAAAATAGATTCGGTCGGTGATGGGGGCCCTCAAAAATGTCACTAACTGGGAGTTCTGTAATGCTTAACAGCAACTGTTCAAAACACCTTAGCCGAGAACTTCTAAAATAATTTTCAGTAAGTTATTGAATTAAAAGTTCGGAAACCACGATGCCTGTAACTGAGAAACATGAGAGAGAGCATTATGTCTCAGAAACCATCACATGTGTCGTCACGACACATGGTATAGCGATTGGAGCTAGCTGAAAAGTACATGAAGACTGACATGGAGCTACCCATATTCTCTCGACGGGCCTGGTGGATAGAAGAGAGGGTAAGTTTATAGGCGTTAATCGTTTTCGTTGTCAGCACGGCGAGGAGGAGTAACGACTTGGGCGGGAAAACTGGAGACGAACTAATTGAAGTTTATCGAGTACACGATAGTGTAAAGATTACTTCTGTATCTAATTGTCAGCTTTGTACATTGAATTTGATCCTGTGGTTAGAAAACGTGTCTTTGCAGACGCACTAAAGATTGGAATTAAGAATAGAGTAACAGAACGAGCCAGGTGGCCCATTTTTGGATTTCTGAAAAGTTCCGTGTCGTCAAATACCATTCACGCACAGGAGGGCAGGACAGATCAAAGATCAGGCAGTGCATTTTTCGACAGAACAACGCAGCCACAAGCACCTCTAAGCTCACCGATGACTGGCGTAAAACAAAAAGCATTGAAGTTTAGAATTATCCCGCTAAGGCTCTGGACTTAAACCCAATAGAAAAGTTTTGGGGAATTTCGTCAAGACTGTACAACAATGGATGTCAATTTGAAGATAGAGAAATGTTTAAGTCTTGCATTAAACAGTATTGGATAAAATTCTTAACGAAACTCTTAAAAATCTTGCTGGTTTAATGCAGAACAGGTGTGTTGAAGTATTACAACAGAAAGGTATTAAATGTAAATTCTAAAATATGTATAATTGTAATATATAAAAAAATTCAAACTTTCAACTATTTCCACCCTAAAAAATGCAATTTTGTTACGAATATTTTTGTGGTAATGTATAATAAAATTGAACATGTGTACTGATCCCATAAGATCTGCCTCCGTTACACATATATTCACAGGAATTTATGGACTAACAAAAATTAAAACTCTTAAAAATTGAATAAAGTGCGGCACATACTTATGCTTGTTTCCACTACTTTAGGTCTGATATCAGAATAAATATTAGCTACTTCTTCGATGACAGAATATTTTGAAACTAGAACAAAAGTGTCGCCATTCATTTGGCATCTAATAAAGTTACATGAATTTTAACATAATACAAATAGCTGAAAACATCAAAATTTAATTACTCTAATAGTATGAGATGTAGTGTTCATGCATGGGAAAGACTGGGAATTTCTGAAATAGTCACGACATAATAATTGCTATAAAAAATGGAGCGTCCAGTAGCAACAAGTTCTAGTAAAGGACACACAACGACACACGACTTGTTTTTTGGAAGAATAAGTCCTGAACACAAAACCATGATACTCCCCCAACACAAGAAGGGAACAGCCAAGGGGCGGACTAGTCACTCACAGATTCCTACATTTGACTCTACAGCACTTGACAAAAGTTTACTCTCAGTGATTGATGGCAGATTAAACTGTCCAACTAGCAATGGTATAAATAAGGGAGACATAATTTAGTCAGAACTTCGTACAAATTGCATGATGTCATTTCATCCCATTCTCAGATTCACCAATCAAGCACTAGCACAGTATGGTTTCGACTCCAGTTGTGGGAGCATGGCGTTGTTTTATTCTCCTGTCACCATTTTATTACTGGGTCTTTGGTACTTTGAGAGCATTTCTGGCCTCATTATGGGGAAAGGAAAGAATTACCATCTGAAACTATTGTCCAGATTATTACTCATCAACTTGTTGGTAAGCCGACTAAGGAAATATGTAACCTATTCAAAATGAATGATTGTGCTCGTCAGGTGTTACATTGCTTTGTATTAGGGGGAGGGTGTGATGCAAAACTAACCTAGAAAACGTGGTCTGGTAGACTTCTTAAAACTTCTAGGTGTGTTGATAACGTTGTTAAGAGAGACCAAAAGAAGTATCTTCATGATACAGCCCTTGAAATTAAGGCAAATAACAGTCGTGTAACATGTACCCGGAGTAAACTTATGTCAAGCACAGTATATGATGGCCAGTGACGGGCATATCGCTAGGTTGAGAAAACCAGCAGCAGCAGCAAGAAGAGAAGCATTGCTCAGCTGATGCCACTAGAATCAGCAGGAAATGAGGTACAGCTCAGCTGACACAACCAGCAACATCAAAAAGTGAGGAACAACTCAGCTGACACAACCAGCAACATCAGGAAGTGAGGAACAGCTCAGCTGACACAACCAGCAGCAGCAGGAAGTGAGGAACAACTCAGCTGACACAACCAGCAGCAGCAGGAAGTGTACATCCCCGTCTCCACGGTACATCCCCGTCTCCACGGTACATCCCTGTCTCCACGGTACGTCCCTGTCTCCACGGCGGACTGACCGTATAAAAGCGCATACAGAGCGCCGCTCTG